>JAOVVA010000028.1:5951463-5975766 GCA_028565275.1 Leiocassis micropogon | reverse complement strand
GTTAAAATGTGGTGATTCTAAATATAACGGCTGAGTCCAGAGCTGTGTTCCAAAATCACTCCCTATTGGGTACCTAGTGCACTACACTTATACACCATGTTATTGAATTTTCAATTTTTCAGTATGAAATGTACAGTATGCTCTATATATTGCCCTCAAAAATGTCAACAATAGAACAAAAGAAGTAATGTCCATGTATCCGAAATTTCAATACTGTTCACTAAAGTTCATTAAAGTATATCAGCAATAGTGGATAAGTGAACAGGGAAGTTATTTTGGACACAGGTATTATTATACTGAATGTAGAGAGTGATGGCAAATATATACAGATAGAAAGCCTGTATATTTGCCTCACCACTCCCCCGTCTCTCACCCATGAGGTAGGACACTATCTTGCACATGGCGGCTCCAAAGATGAAGTCCTTGAGGATGCTGGGGATGAGGGTGAAGGGCATGCAGAAGACGGCCATCATGAGGTCACTAACAGCTAGTGAGAGCAGGAAGGAGTTTGTGACGGTGCGCATACGCTTGTTCGCCACCAGCACCACGATGATCAACAGGTTGCCAAACACGCTCAAAAGGAAGATCAGAGAGTAGAGGAGAATCCTCAGTGAGTACATGTCTGAGGAAAGGAGAAAAGAGTCAGGTAATGGGAAACATTAATTGACCTTCTAAAAAGCAGAGGAAAATTATGTCCAGTCTGGAACTGCATTATGACATTAATGGGATTTTTAGTTGAGACCAGATCAAAGCGGTAGTTGGCTTTGTCATGGTAACCTAAGCTGATGTCATGGTTGATTAGTTATTTGTAAGGAAAGAACTCCTGTGCCACCCCCATTCTTCACTGGCTAATATAGTTGCTCAGTGATTTAAAGAACTTGAGGCATCCTTATCGCAGATGTGGCACCCAGCAGCAATCATACGCACTAAGCGGCAATCATGCGCACCCAGGAGCAATCATGTGGACAGTGACAAGAAAAAATATCCGGTCTGATTACAGCTGTTCAATGACTGAAATAATCAGCTTCTGCGGTTGTTCTCAGGAAGTTCAATTTCAGACACAATAAATCATTCTTGGCTGCATTCAGAGTTGGGTTATGCACTCGTAATAAGGATTTAATATTAAAATTGCTTACTTCATTATCCGCGTCTTTAGACCAGCTACAAACTAAGACAAGTTATTTTGCTATTGCACAATTCAATACAATAGATAAATAAGTAAATGGATAATGTGGTTGTTGTTTTTTTTTTTTCAAGCTTTTGCATACTCGAATGACATACTTATCAAAGTTTTAATTGCAGCCCCTGGGTTCCTTGGTGCCATTATTTGCATTATTATTTCTAAGCACCTGGTGCTGAGCTGTGTTTCTTATGTGAAGCCCCCTGAAAGCATGTGCCAGATGGAAGCAAAAAGGACCGAATGCCACTTAAAAGGAATTGGGATAAAAAGTAAAGTCATTTTTCTTAATTAAAAAACACAGAACACTATCGTCAAGCATGATCGCAGCCGTACTGTAGCACATGAGCTGGTTCACATGGCATCAACGTTACCCAAAAGACAAATAAAGTTAGTTTTCTTGTGATGTACTGTAAATCATAACTAATCACAGAAATAAACTATTTTACATCCATATAACAAAGCAGAGATGCGGCAGAAAAAGTTGAGCTCAGCAAAAAAAAAATGCTGAGGTTGGACAATGAACCAAAAAATTATAAAATCTAAAATTCAGAACCTCTTAACGATGTAATCTTGCCCATGTCACTTTTGATACATTATATATGGAAATAGGGAAGAAAAAAATCATGTTTGTGTCGCCCCAGCCATGGGCGGCCCTGATGCACATCATTAAATTGTGCAGCAAAAGATAAAAAATTGCTGCCTGCATCTACATTTTATAGCCTTCAATTTTATTTGATCTTAAAGCCAAATGCGTATGTTAAAAGGCAGAAATCTAGATGTTATTGAAAGCCTGTGTCTTTAAACTTCTCCTCAATGTTAATCTGGCGGAGTTAATCAGAGGGAACAACTCAGTTACCTGCAACATTAATCGTGTATATATTGACGTTTTATATCCACATCTGCTTGGACCACCAATTTTCCCGAATGACATAACGTGGATCTAAAATCTTTAACTGCATTCAGCAGTGCATCATAATGGAGCATAGTTATTGTAGGTACCACACAAGACGAATAGTAGGACTTTGGTAAACAACATTTCACTGGGATTCCCTAAACGCATCAGATTCCACTCTGTTCATTTTCAAATCCTTGAACTGTGAATTACTTTATGCATCATACTCTCCAAACATCAGCTGCAATCCTGTAACTGAGCAACTCAGACACCACGGTTTCTATTTCCCCAAAGCGTGACTGAGTCTGAGACGAACCCAATGCTGGGGTTAAAAAATTTCACATTTAAGAATTTAAAACATTGGTAGTGCATAATGAAAGAAAATCTCATCAATCTGTCTCTGAATCTGTATCTTGCTAGAGAACTGGCGAATGTAGCTCCTCTCTTCTCAGTTGCCAAAATTGATAAAACATTGACTGAGTCAAAAGGCATTTTATCAAATAGTAGCTAGATTAGATTGCCGGTTTTCAATTTTCTTTAATTAATACCAGTCAATAGGGCTCAGCTTTGCAATTAAGAATGACGCATAGCTTATTTGAAAATCTAACCATGCTTACTCCAATTTCATGCCAATTAAATTGTTTCAAACCAGTTTATTAGGTTCAGTGCTAAAAAGTATGAGTCGCATTACCTAACTTGACGGGTAGTGTTGCGCAAAGTATGCGAAGTTCAATACTTTTTCAATAGCATCACTTGGAACGTGATTAAATGTGCTGTTTTCCAAGGCGTTGATTATTTTCTGTCTATTTAAACAGGTTAATATTATGCTGACATGATAATATGACTACAGAAACAGGAAACGCTGATGATTTATCAGTAGCTAGAAATGATATCAATAAAAAAAAATTTATATCTAAAATTATGAATCAATGCTTTCAATTTCAAGTAACCCAGTGGGAAATACGGTGTAATGGGAAAGTATGGGAATGCAAGGCCAATCTCTACAAAATATGAATATGAGTCGATAGATACTGTAAGAATCTTTCATTTCCCGATTTGTTAAACTCCTTGGTTGCAGATGACATAGTTATCAGTAAAAATATAAGAACAGATGATTTTAAAGTACTTGATATTTAGTTGCATATCCCTTGCTCAAGTCAGCAACCCACGGACATGACCAAACTGTTTGGTTTTTCTATTGTGATGCGTCCTCAGGCTTATACTGCATCTTTCTGCAGGTGCTGCTTGTTTTGAAAGATGTCTCCTTTCATCTCCTTCTCGAGGTGAAATACATACTCAAATGACTTAAGATCTGGTAATTGACTTGTGCCAGTCTACAACCTTCTACTTCTAATTTTACTCCTGATGAGTGGTTCGCATCACGTGGTATGGCCCGTACTGTATATTGTTTGCTCTCTAAGTATTCTTTAAAAGGTGGAATGTGAGATCTGCAACGCTGCCCAGTGAGGTTTGTTAGTAATCTCACTCCTGCTTTTTTCTTAACCGATCTCATCAACTGCTGTTGCTTTAATTGGCCAACCTGTTTGATATTATATTTCGTATTTTATAAAACACTCGTTGTAATGGTTATCCCTAATGAATGTACAGTACAGTTATGGCTGATAGATTTTGAAAATGGCTTGATTTTGGCCCAGAGACAACTTCTTCTTTTCTGCTCAAAAAGCAACATGCAAGTGAAACTTAGAGCTCAAACCAAGAGTAGACATTTAGAGCTATTAGCTATTTAAACCATCATTCTAACAGAGCAATAAGAAACAACTGTCAGTCAGTATTTTTGTTCACTGTTCTACAGTACGTTATGTAACACATTTAGGAAAATGAAAGCTGAAATTTTGATCTTATGTCTCATATTCATCTTTTGATCTCGAACCTAAATATCTTCTGTTTATAGCAAAAACAAACAAGATTCGGGTCTAGTCGTTCCAATCATTTTAGAGATGACTGCAGCTACTTCTGCACAAGACCGACATGATGAGAACTATGGCTCATCTACTTGCGTAACATCAACCAATTCTTAATCCATAGGGTTTAATATGATGTTTGCCCCGCCCCTTTGCAGATATAACAGCTTCAACTCTTCTGGGAAGGCTTTCTACAAGATGTAGGAGTGTGTTTATGGGATTTTTTTGACCATTCTTCCAGAAGCCCATTTGTGAGGTCAGACACTGAAGTCGGACGAAAAGGCCTGGCTCGCAGTCTCCGCTCTAGGCAGGTTCATCCCAAAGGTCTTCTATCAGGTTGAGGTCAGGACCAGTTAAGCTTTTCCACACCAAACTCACTCATCCATGTCTTTATGGACATTGCTTTGTGCACTGGTGCGCAGTCATGTTGGAACTGGTGTGGGGTTGTTTTTCAGGAGTAGAGCTCGACCCCTTCCTTCCAATGAAATGAACTCTTAATGCTTAAGCATACCAAGACATTTTGGACAATTTCATGCTTCCAACTATTGGGAATGGCCCCCTTCCTGTTCCAACATGACTGCGTACCAGTGCACAAAGTGAATATATAAGAGAAAAATTAAGAATAGAACAGAATAAATAAAAAAAACCTACAGATAAATAAATAAATGAATGAATAAGGAATTTAAATGTTACAATTTAAGATTAGGGAAATTATTAATCTTGAGTTTGAAACATTTTCTTAATGCTTAATTTGTAAATGTTTTAAATTAAATCCTTCTCTTATTAGAATTGCTGTCATTGATCTCTCCATGCACAAGCAAACAGCATGAACAATTGCACCACGCCACTGTGTATATGAACCAGATTTCTCCCTCCTCACTTCGCTGTTTTCTATGTTTTTGCCCTATTCATTTGACTTGTGTCGCTAATGTGACTGTTAATTTATATTCCAAACTCGCTGCACAGCTGTGACTGTGCTTCTGAGACTGGGCAAATTTTCCATTATTATTATCAACAGGGTGCTGGCAGAAAGCAGGGTATGTAATACATCACTCTCACTTTATACAGATGTTCAGAGGCCAACACTGTGGCACATGAGGCTGATATTACATACCTAATCACCGGAGAGAACGGACATGCATCACCGTTTTTATGCGTGTGTTCTCTCTACTGCTCACTCTCTCTTTCTATCCCTCTCCTATCTCTGTTGCATTGGAAGTGTGTTTTATAGTTTTAATCTGGACTCCATTCCTATAGCTGGAGGGCACCAGAGTAATATTTGTTCACATACTAGGGCCGTTATTTGAAATTAATCTACAGCAGCTCAAATAAATGTTTTTCTTGTCTTTTTTTTTTCCAGGAGATGTGCTGGCACATGGTGGCTCTACAAATATCCGCGAACAAACAGAAATTGGAAATTGGATGCGAAATTATAGCGTAATACAAAAGCACCCAAGTGCCATAACTGCAAAATGATTCACCGTGCTGAACATATTTTTGGCTGTGGAAGCTTTGTGTATTTCAGCAACTGATGATAATGATGATGACAAATTGAGGTAATTATGAAACATTCCAAAAAAAAAGGCTTCAATGGATCTTTACTTTGTTCTTAGTGTCCTAAAGCTATAGAGGGACAAGTGGAAGAAACCTCATTAGATATTTCTTCTTCTTCTTCTTCTTCTTCTTCTTATTTTTAGATTTCAACTTTTGACAAAAAAAAATTATATCCCTTGATAAAGATCTATAAAATCGGTACGATTCTGAAATTATAGCACTGAAATAAGTTCCAGCTTTCAATACAATAACAATTTGCTCGCCATCATTTGGATGAAAAGTGAAGGTTGAGGTTGCATTAGGTTGCATTAGTGTCCATCTGTTTGTGTAAATCAGAATGGAATTGATTCACATTGCCATACCTTGTTTAAATGCTTACAAGGTTTGCATACAGTACGATCAGCTTCAGTGATCAAGTAAACCCGTTATGTTTTAGAAGTGCACTTGAAAATCGATGTAAAATGGCTTTCAGAGGAAGCTATGGCACAGGTACACACTTCCACAGTTAGCTTCATGTTCTTCTGCAGTGGCACACTAACAGTATATACAATCCAATCAACCAAAAGATGCTTCAGTGCCACATTACACAGTGTTCATATTGATTTGTAATAAATTCTCATGGCATGCTAGTACAGTACAACACACAAGAGTTTCATCTATGAATGGGTACACTTCTTTAAATGGCTTCAGTTTGAATACGTTCTGAAAAGAAATCTCTGTTATAAGGTTTTATATATATAAAAAACAAGTAGGGTGCTAAATGAAACAATTCTTCCTAAGAACACACATTATTGATACACACTCATTCATAGCATTTGGTTGCATTTTGGTTCTCTTTATCATTTCCTAGTGGCTTGATTACATTGTTTACATAATGTCTTAAAAATGAATAATAAATTAACAATGAGTAACACAGATCAATCTATCTATCTATCTATCTATCTATCTATCTATCTATAAAGATTTTTGCTTGTAGTATTTCTGCCATGTGATATGTGCATTTTATTTCGAAACACCCAGTTTACTGATTGCCTTGCTTGTGCAACAGATTGCTCTCTATTATATTTCAAATATAGCCTCCCAATATTGTAATGCATTTACATAACACAACATTATCCAGCCGTATACACATCAGAATAAATAAAGATTGGAAATACATTGCAAATTACTTTATGGCAGTCCCGTATGTACAGCATATATGATATATTCATAAAAGAAAAAAAAATATTAACAGAGCTGCTGTTATTGCGTTTCTTTTCATAGAGACAGCTGGGGATTGCAATTACGTGCACAGCAAATTCCAAAAATGTTGAATGAAACCAGCAGGAATCCTATGACTCAAGTAGCCATAGAAGATCGTGTTGTTATAATGTGACATCAACAGGATCAACAGGTTCTTAGGATGAAAATCATGGTTATATACATGGAAGAATATAATTCAATCAACAAATTACAAGTTGATTATTTATTTATTTATAACTTTAATGACGCATGAGTGAGAAAAATACAGGTTCTGAAAACCATTCTCAAGAATGTTTTGCTTGAAAGCACATATTTGGTGGGAGGAATCTGTTTCTCAATGGTTCACTAGTTGATTGATGGTTCTAGCTTTGGAAATAGGTACAGTTTTTCACAAAATGTTTAACTTCCCCCCAATTTATTTTTTTTAAATAAAATTTAAAATTTAATTTCCTCCTAGGCTTTTGATGTTTTTTTTTTTGTTTTTTTTTAAAGGCTGGATGTTTATATTTGTTTTAAAATATGATGTAACATTTTCTTTTGAAAGACAAACAAGCATTCGTTTCATCTCCATGTATCAAATATGAGATCAAAGGAAAAGAGCTCACCTTTAGATCGCGTGACTTGAAGTTTGGTTAATCCTGACGCATTGCTACAGGTGGTGTTCAGGTCCACGGTGGAGTGGTTTAATGGAGAAGCTTGTGGGGATTGTGCGCAGCCCCACAGGATGCCGTGACTCTCATTCATTTTAGGGAAATCCATGTTCACCCGGATATTGAGTTGAGAATAATCCAAACTAGAACACTCTCTCTAACGGATTAACACTATGCGTAAATAATTCAGATATTTTTAAAAAATAAAAATAAAATAAAAAGAAGAAAAATAAGAAGAAAATGTTGTATTCATTTTCAGTAAGAATAAATCAAAGGCGATGTGGAAACATTGTTGCACTTCTGCGCACTGTGTCTGCGCTTAAAGCGCCGTGGCTGAGAGGCTTAAAGCGATGCTGAGCGCAAACGATGTTCTCTCAGTGTGTGTGTGTGTGTGTGCTGTTTGGGAGGGTTAGAAGTGTGCGTGCGTGCGTGCGCGCGCGTGCGTGTGTGTGTGTGTGTGGAGGGGGAACCTCGGCACTAGAAAGGGATGCACCATTTGGAGATCCCGCTAGTCTCAGAGTGAATTGGGTTCTGGGTTTTTTATTTATTTATTTTTTGGAATGTTTTTTTTAAGAGATCTCTGTCGCCCTCCAGTGGACAAAACGGAAAGGAGAACAGGAAGGAGGAGTAGAGGCCCAGTGGCTTAGTGGTTACCTCACTGTTACCTCACACCTCAGGGGTTCAAATCTCGTCTGTGTGCTTGGGCTCCCTCAGCTTTGTGGGTTTCCTTCAGGGGCTCTGGTTTCCCCAGATGATTTGACGTTTAGGGTGATTGGCATTTCCAAAGTGAGTGCCAGAGGTTGGGTCCACAGCAATGTAACATCCCTAACGAGAAAACCGCTGGCACGAAGTCATAGCTCTTTTGCATTAATGACTTGGATAGTTGATCTTTTAAAAAAAAAAGCAAAAGAAAAAAAAGGCATTATGTACAAGCACCGCCCTGCAAAAGTCATTGTAAAAGGGCCTCGGGGTTTTATTTATGTAATACTAGCTGAAGTACCCGTCATTGACGGGAAAAGAGTTTGTAGAAATAGTTGAAAGGTTAAAGCTAAGAATAAGCTGATTTTGTAATCAGTTTTTATTTCAGGTTGAGGCCCACATACTGTACATGTCTGTCTTTCTGTATGGCAGAACTCTCAGCATTACTTATTAATACAAAGAAATAAATTTTTTTTAAGGTTGAGTATCTTACGCCTTGTTTACACTAAGTTGTAATTTTTTCGTTGTCAGCCAAATACACTCCCTGTTCGGTAATCGGAGAGTGAATCACAGATGAGAAATTATAAAAATAGATCAGATAAAGATAGTTTCGTCCAAAAACGACTCAAGCGTGTTAAAATGTATTTATACCACTTCAGCGCTGTTATTTCAGTGAGGAAAATATGAACTAATTCCTGTAAAAATATTCTGTTTCGCTTTTCTAATTAATATCTATCAGTGCAGGTGTTTGTTTACATTGAGTAAGTAGCTTATTAGTAGCTTATTTTAAAGTAGATTGTTAAATCCAGCACATAACTGTTCATAACATCACTTTTACTTAACATGATGATTTCATTCATGTTAAGTAAATGATAAAACATTTTATCAGATTCTGTCCAGCCAGTTTTGTGTGATGCTGTGACCAAATCTGGCTGGACAGACATAAAGACAGACAGACAGAAAATTTTCTGAGATTGGTTTTGGGTTCCCCAATGTATGGTAAAAATATCACTGAAAGATGAGTTCTGACCAATGTACAGAGAAAACCTTTCTTTTATTTATATACATTTAAACCACAATGTTTTCCACTGGAAAACAGCATTTCAATATTCCATGCTTATTACAATAAACATGAAATTAAGTTTGAAAAATACATGGAGGCACAAAAACGTGGTTTTATTTGATATGCTTCTATTGCCCAACATTACCTAGATACTTTATGTTGCTTTTTTAATTGATTTTATTCTAAATCTTTACCACAAGGAAAAACAAAACATGAAAAAAACAATCACTAGAAGAGTCATGAGGCCCAAATGGCTCCTACTGCACACTGCTCAGAACATGCATATGGTGTTAAAGCCATTATTTTATACTCTAGGTAGTGTATGTTTATAGTCAGCCCCACAGTGCACAGACAAGAAAATCAGCATAGAAATTAATACTCTTTATCATTATAAAAACATAGTATTTAAAAATAAAATAAAATATTTACATTTGGCAGACACCCTTGTCCAGAGTGAATTGCATTTTTATCTCATTATACATCCCAACATCCCAACAGTGGTAACTTGATCATTGTGGGGTTTGAACCTGAGACCTTCTAAACTGTAGTTGCCTTAACCACTGAGCTACCCCTGACCCCATTCCTGGGAAAAATAAATAAATAAATCACAGAATCCAATAATGGATTTAATCATCTGATATAGGTTACCACTGCTTGGTTATTAATATATATTATAACAAGATAATGACCCAAAACCTTCATCCAGATAAAATACAGACAAGGTTGCTGGGGGAATTTATCACAGCATGATTGTGGTGGGTGCCAAAAATTTGCAAAAAACAAGTTGGAAGCACTGTCTAAGGCTACATGCTCATTTTTAAAAGGGTGCCAATAATTCTTGTGCAGGGAGCTACATGCTTTTACATATTTGAAAATAGATATTGATTGAAGCTTTTAGGTACGTTTATTAGCTATTTATAAACAATAAAACAAAATGCACAAAAAATCTATACTGTATATTACATTTAGCCTACATCTTTGCTACAGTTCCTGCACAAATAAAAGTGTAGTTACGATGGTTGAATAAAAGTTTGTTTAGTGCAGCATTTCCCCTGTATTGCATATTTTAATGATCTCTTTGCTCTAACACACCTGACTGAACTCATCATCTAATTAATATACACTTTATCTGTTTCTAATAAGTGGATTTGAGCCTGACGAACACAATAAAATGTGCGATGCTGGGGCAATTTGCTCGAGATGAGTTTTGGAGTTAAACAGATGTCCCTTTAGATTGAAGCTTCTTGCTGACGGCCGCACCCTTGGGCGTGTCATTGTACAAGCTGAAGTGGTTTGGGTGATTGATGCCTTGCTTCTTTCGCCATCCTCGAGGCTTCATGTTCATGTAGTCATGTGAGGACATGTCTTCTCTTTTTAAACGGAACTAGAAAGCAAACACATTCTGTTACTAAAAATGAACATAAAAGTGAATTTATTATATGTTTCCCATATTAGTTACTACTATTACTACTACTACTACTACTTATAACAGTAATAATAATACTACATCTAGGAACCTTTGTAGTCCAACTAGGGACCGTGGAGGCCAATGGTGACCATTTTTACAACCATGGTAGAACCACCAGTCAACATTCACACACTATGGGCAATTTGGAAGCACCAATTAGCCTAATCATGTCTTTGGACTGTGGGAGAAAACTGGAGTACCTGGAGGAAACCCACCAAGCACGGGGAGAACATGCAAACTCCATTCACACAGACGGTAATCGAACCAAGACCCTGGAGGTGCAAGGAGACAGTGCTAACCACCAAGCCACCATGCCGCTAATCATCATCATCATAATAATAATAATGATAAGTAGTAGTAGTAGTAGTGGTAGTAGAAGTATCATTAGTCGTTGTAGGATAAAAACACGTAAATCATTTGACACTCACCCTCAGGGATAATGCAATGCAAGTGATTATCAGGCCATATATGCTCAGTGCCCCAAAGCCCACCCAAAAGGGCAGATGATTGGAAGGGGGTTCCACTTTGTGTCCGGCGTGCATACACCCATGTTCTTAAAAATATATAATAAAGTAAATAAATAAATAAGTCTTACTCACATCATGATACATTATTAATGTAGTTTGTGTACCATTTCAAGAAAATTATCGAAAGAAAGAGAAGAGAATCATTTTCCGTACACACCTTCAACAATCACAATGATCTGAGGTTGCTCCGGGATCTTTACCAATGGAGGCGGGTAGGCCTTTTCAGCTATACATGTGTACAAGCCCGTCGCGTTCAGCGTCACGTTAAGAAGGATAAAATTAGTGGTGTTTTCAGAGGTGTTTACAGAGTGCTCCGATATGCGTCCTAGGTTGTCTTGGCTTCTTATTAATGACATATTCCCATACGTGATGGAGGCGAATTTATCTTCACCCCTATGCAACGTGAACGTCATCTCCTCTGCTGTAAAACGGGGACAGGGCACGGAAACATTGCTATAGAGTGGTACACGCCTAACATTTGGGATACCGTCTGAAATAAAAAAAAGAAAAAGAAAAAAAGAAGTCATGATATCATATCACAAAAGAGATGATGTGCAGTCGGTTCATTTGCCTGTTTTCAAGACGAGTAACTCATTCATCGCATGATAGCAAAGTAACAAAGGTTTCTGAAGAAGGACCAGTCTCATACAGCAAACTGGTGCAGCATGGGGAAAAGGTGATTACCGCTGAAAAGTCGTTGCATTTTATACACAATGCAATACATTAACGTCTATGGCAGTATAATCTACACCTCGTACATTGTGATCACACATTTTGTACAAGGAGTCGATTCTCCAATCTGTCTCAGAACAGATGCCTTCAGCTTATAATTCAGTGGTGGCTACAATCAGATTGTTTCTATTCTATTCTATTCTACTCTATTCTATCTGAGGCCTGGTCCTTCTACAATCCATCGGGGAAGTTTTATAAGCTTCTATGCTCTACATGGCACTATTAATACACAATTAAAATATAATTAATTACATCTAACTAAGCTTTTTTTGGTTACAATGTTTTAAGGGTTAAAGTTGTATAGTTAATTGTCTTCACCTATTATAACGTAATACGTAAATACGTTTTTCATAGACTTGAAGAATACCACAAACCAGCGGTTTCCTGAGTCCTTGAACTTCTTCTTCTTTTTTTTTTTTTGCAGCTTCTTGAGACCAATAATATCTAATAACTATTTTCCAGTCTGTCTGGAAATATTAACACAAAAACCTGATTCTCAAATATTTTTTTTTCGAAGTTCTGCAGAAAATGTCTTTGAAAAACCTAAGGCCTCCCCACACGCGCACACACACACTCACACACACACACACACACACGCACACAGGCAGACCCAAGAAAACAAAACTCTGCTGATGTGCCAATAAATGTCTTCCCCCATGTCAGAGTTCCAAAACAATCTCTGTCTCTCTTACACCTTTTACACTACAATGTTTACAGACTTTTAGGTTCGATGGAGAAAAAGTGTCACTGAAGTAGAACAAAGGCACACAAGAGGAATGTGAGGAAAGCTTGAATCATCAGCTCACGGAAACTCTTTGACACTCCCTGTGTTGTTCATACTGAAATCATGGTCTTGGGTTAACCTTAACTGAACCTTCTTCATGTGTGATAAATGATGAAAAACATCATGAACGTTGGTTAGATTTGCATATCTTTTACTTTAAAGTGGCACTTAAGAATCAGCAGTGTTTGTTTTTAAATTCTTTTTTTTTTTTTTTTCAGAATGCATTGACATTCAGAAAGAAGAACAAGTCTGTATAAAAGTGTGGCTAGGAAGCAAAATCTATCTGTGAATCTATGTGAAAAAACAATGGCTTAACCTAAAGCAGGTGTTGTGGTGGCACCATTTTGTTCAGCGATGTACATACCATTTATATGAGGATAAAAATCACATCCTGTGTGTACATGTTATTTAAATCCATAAGACAATCCAGGTAACAGGTTTATCTTTGAACAGTCAGATTGTTTGCATTCACGCTACTGTATGTAGGTATATTTATTTCTACATTATAGATTTGAAAATAATAAAATAATAAGACCACCTGAACCGATGATTCGTCTACCAAAGGGTTTTAAAAACTCACCTTTCCAAGTGCACTGTTTCTCAGGGACGGCACAGCTGAAGAGGAAAAGGGGCAGGAGGGTCGCACACAGCCAGGAAGTCTTCATCTCTTGTTACGCACTTTCAAGCAGAGACTACAGTGCACCTGCTCGCTCGAACTAACGTGGCGCTGCTAAACCTGCACTTCTGATCCACTTTTATTTATACACTGCTATCCACTAACCTGAATAAACATAAATGTTTTACCTCTGCTAAATCTGAGCTTATCACATAGACAGAGTTCAGCTACACCATAGTGCAGTAAGAGAGCCGTTTGTAAAATGAAACGATACGTGCACAAACCACATTGCGATACAAAAGGCACATCCCCGTACAGTGTGCAGGAAGTTTCCGTCCTCTCCCTGCACACTCAATCAATTTGCATGGTATGTGTGAAAATAAAGCATCACCTCTCTTCCTGCACACTTATAAAGGGTTTCTCTGTCAAAAAGTTAGCAGAGACCCTTAAGGTGTTGCCTTGTACAATAAGTGGGTGGCTGAGTCACTTACCGTTGCTAAGATACATACCCAAGGTGATTAATGAAAGGCACAATAGTGTTACAGTATGTAGAGAGGGTTCAGTCTGGACGTAGTAAATTGTACGAAATGTTTATGTCGATGACTGCTATGGAAGCAAAAGATGAGAATGATTAATATGATATACTGTAATTATGACACGTTTCATTGCTGAAAAGAAAACCGTAGCAGGTGGACAAAAACAAAAACAGGATTTAACCAATGAAAGACCTAGTGTGGGTAAAGGATCAGGGTTGAATCAGGGTTGAATTTAAAACAGATTTAACTGCAACATTTTGTAAATACAAACACCTCACATCCTGCATCTTTTTTTTTTCTTTTAATGAATTGTATTTTCTGATAAATGATTTTTTTTTTTTTTTGTCTGATGGCTGCTTTAAAAAAAAAAATAATAATCTGTAGTGAAGGTCAAAACCCATAAAATAAAAAGCTACAATGTAATGTAAACTACAAATTTGGCTCCCCTGCTTTTTAGACCGCATCACTTACGCATTTTTTTAATTATTAAATATAAATAAGAGTATAGTAACAATGAGGTGGTTCCGCTGTTGCATAGTTGGGTTGAAAGTAAGATATTTATTTTAGTAGGTTTTTGTTACCTAAAAAACATAAGGTCGGATGTATTCACATTACATCACAGTAGAAATTCAAAAGCATGCATTAATTTAACCATTATGTTGTATTAAATTTCTTCATTTGTGTTTTTAGTCTAAAGTAACCAGAAGAAAATTGTAATAATATTGCCTTTGATCAATTTTGACATTATGCATTTTACGCAACTCCATTCCTTGTTATCATCAGACGATTTGTATTTCTTTTCAGAATGTTTGAAGACAAAGCATTGTTACTTAATATGTATTTAAGAAAATCACAAAACAACAAAAGATTCATTTTAAAAGGTAAAATGTAAAGTGCGCCTAAACAACAAAACTTGACTTGCATAACAAAGTGCATTACAAGGCAAAATGAACAGAATAACCATGTAAAACCTAATTAATTCATTCATATATTCATTCATTAAATCAACATTTTGATTTCCAAACTGAAGTAATTTAGACAGTTTCGATTGTCTGCATACGTGTGATCAAGCACATGCCTACTGACATATACAATACATAGTGAGCCTGGTGTGTTCCGTACAAGTGGTTGTGCTACATTTCTTGCACATTGCTGGTTTTGCCTTGTGGTGCAGAGCTGAGGTTTAAATCATAACCATTCTCAGTAAAATTACCAGTCTTTTGAGAACTGTGGAAAATAATGACAAAATGACAAAGTGGCATTAAAACAAATTCACGGTACTCTATGGTGCACACAAATTAATTGAATTGCCATATCAGTACCTGGTGTGGTATTTTTATCTTTACTATATATCGTACAACAGGAATAGTTCTTTACGTCACAGATACAGTGTCTGCACCTTTTCTTAACAGCGCCTATGTTTATGGAAACTGCTAAGATTGCATTTTTTTTTTTTGTACTTAGCTTTCAAACAGCCTAGTTTGGTATAAAAACCGCCCTAATTGACAAACAACCCAAATATGGCTGTAAAAATATGCCAACTTCTATATGTACTGCTCCAAATATCTCTATCAGTTTCAATATTTGGATTAAAAAAGGTATTTTTAATTAATTTTTTTTTATTAAAAAGGAACTGAAACACTGGAAAAATTCCCCAGAAGCCAAATGCCAGCATTGTCATCAAGTCTGGTTCTGACAGTTAGTTAACGTCAGCTAAATCACACAAATTCAGAATTGCTCTTCACTAGAGACGTGCACATGCCTTTAAAAAAATAATAATAAATTCAATAATAAGAAGCTCACATAGTTCATTTCTATTTATATGGTTCTCCGATATTGTCTAACAAAAATTGAGTTTTATTTTCAAAAGTCATTAACATACTGATGGCATCCTTTCAAACACTATAACCATGACCAGGCAATTACCAAGGAAGCTCTAAATGCATCGTGCAGGTCAGAATATGATCTTTGTTTCTCCTGCAAGCTTCATATTTGAACAGGAATCTCATCCATAACGTCTCAGATTGATGATCTTGTATTTGTATGTGTATTTGTATCCATTTAGAACCCATTATCAGTTTATTCGTAATAATGAATTCATATTTGGTTATATCACTGTTTTCAATGTGTCTCAAATATCTCTTTAGCACTAAACTAAACAGGTCCTCTCCAAAGTTTCATGCACTTGATTCATTGATTGATTACAAATCTGAAGCTGCATCACCATGAGTACAATAAAAAGAGAGATGAAAAACTAAAAATACTACTATATTTATTAATGTTGTATATTTTCAATAAATGGTAACAGAGTATGATAAAAACAATAAAAATATAGTATAGTAATATAAATACAGTATGAAAAATGAATGATCAGCAATATAATAAATTGTTATACACTAATCATCTGTAATATTAACACCATATAAAATTAACACATTAACATTGAGTATACCAGCTCACCCATGGACCAAAAGCCAGCCCGTGTGGTCAGATCTCACAGAAAAACCAATGCATCACAAATCACTGAGAAAAAAAAAGGTCTGCTGACCAGGATATAAATGCACCAGAACACCCCAGCCACCCATGGTCCAGCAGGCAAAGAGCCCAAGGCCTCTGACCCGGTCTAAGAACCCACAGCACCCAAATAATCCACTGCCAACATAGTGGTGCAAGACACCACAGCACCCCCCAGACGTCTTGTAGAGCCATGCCCTGTGAGGCAAGAGTCGCCCATGTGGCACAAGAGGAACCTATGCAATGTTATTAGTCTTACTGCTCCCATCGAGGGGTCACCACAGCAGAGCATCTGATCTGCATACAACTTGGCAAAGGTTTTTTGTGCCCTGCTTGATGCAAACCCTGCCATTTTGTCTGGCCTTGGGACCAGCACTGCGTCCAGTGGCTAGGGTTTGGGCATTTAGTAAGCGCTGAAGCTGGGCATTCCGCATGGTGAGCGACAAACCTACCGCTGAGCCACTAATGCCAGGAGACTTAGCGCACGAGGCAGGATACACCCTGCTACTGCCACTGACTGAACAGTGTACATGTTTATTATGTTATTGTGTTTTCCATTTATTATACTAAGTATTACAATAATAATAATCTCAGTTGAAAAGTTTCTGTTAGAAGTTAAGTTTATTACTATTATTATTATTATGCCTAATGATTATAATAACATTTAAAAACATCCTACAGTCATAGCTGTAAAGACACGCATGTTGGTGTGGTAGCCAAATAATGAGATGGAATGTGAGAAAAAGAGGAATGTAGGTCACGTGGGAGACAGAAGCTGCGAGATCTGTGAGATCATTCAAATCTAGCAATAGCCTTTATGCTTATCATGCAGCAGAACTAACAACATCAGCGGTTTAATGAAACGAGTCAGGTTTCAAGGAAATGGCAGTTGACGTTTCAGAGAACGAACGTAAATATATATCGTGTTCAGAGCATGTTCTGCTGCTTCCAGCACACGTGTAGGAGGTCTTTCAGCTGAGACTCCACATCACATTTCCTGTTTTCACTGTTAACATCTCGATCGACTTGCAGATTGCACGTTGCAAGATCTTCGTGGTGTACACCTACACATGGCTTGTGGAGATGATCTTTACAGCTGAAGAATGCGCTTAAAGAGACCTCCTTAGCCTTCATTATGAATGAGACTAGAAATAGAACAAGTGCTTTGCGGTTTTCTAAAATCCGATTTGGTTTCTACTAAATTAAGATCTGGTTTCAGACCCCCATGTGTAACGACTCCCCCTCAGTTATTTTCCTGTTTTTAACCACATGTGAGCCTATACTTCCGTTTGATATATTTTATTTAGGGATTAAATGAAAAGTGAATACAAGCTCTTAAAATAGTATTTTACAAGGTTTAGTAGCACAGACTAAATTTAATTTTATTTAATTTAAATAAACTTTGCATTTATTTTCTCTTATTTATGTTGGATATCATTATTAATTATTTCTTATTTACATGTTTTTTTCTTATGCCTTACATCCAATAAGAAGAGTTATGAGAGTTTGTTTTTTAGCTATTTCTTGTTTATGGTGCACTATTTATCTGATGTTATATGCTGACTATACATTAATTTACTCACCTTTTACACCACTTATCCTGTACAGGGTCACAGGATAGGGGTTCTGGAGCCTCTCCCAGGTGACTTTGAGCCGGTTACACCCTGGACAAGGTGCCAGTCCATCTCAGGCCGCACTATAGGCAACTTGGGAATGCCAGTTTGCCCAATCTGCATGTCTTTGGACTGTGGGAGGAAACCGGAGCACCCAGAGGAAATCCACCAAGCAAATTGTGGGAGAACTTGCAGCCTCCATGCACACAAACCCGAGGTGGGAACTAAAGCATCGCCCTTGCAGGTGCGAGACCACAGTGCCTACTGTACCACTACACCACCGTGCTCCGTCATAGTGATTAAATATTACTAAAAATCTATTATAAAATAATATATTAAGTAAATATTATAATGATTTGATGATGTTTCTTCCAACGTATCATCAACAAGAAGTGCAAAATGTATTAGTTAATTTTTTTTTTTTATTATTAAGAATTCCACAAGGCTCTAGTCTAGGCCCACTGCTTTTTACATTACACATTGCTATCTCTGGCTAGAACCTACCATTACTAAATGTTTGCCATCGTCCAAAGAGAGGGACTTGAGAGCCTTCTCATCTTTCTGCGCAGCAAATCTCTGAGCAAAGCACAAGCACCCCGTGTTCAGTGTTCCCAGAACAAGCTGTGTAAGATCGCATGTTGTCCACTAGATGACAGACTAACCCTAGTTGGCCTATTTTACATCATCATGAGTTTTTTCTGGCCTTGGATCTGACCTGTTTGAACTTCTTAAAAGAAAAAGTGTATTAATGCCAAAATATGAAATTTCTTTAATTATTAGAAATTGTTACAAGTCATCTTGGTGTTGTTGTTGTTGTTGCTACTGTTACTAAATCTGCCATGGTAAACTGAATCATCATTTTCCACCACAAGAGTCGTTCACATAATGGTAATGTTGGATATTTTAGTTTTCTCTGGCACCTTCCTTCTTTGGAACTTTTATGCCAGTTTTATATTTAAGACTGTAAAAGCAAGCACCAGTTGGGTTTGAAAACCATGATAAAAAATATATTTATCCATTATGTATTTATTTTATTTGAATTTAAACTCAATATACAGTATGGGAAATCCCTATTAAAGCCAATTAAAGATCAAATGTTTCCGTAGCATTTTCTTTAGGTTTTCTTGTTTTAGCTCACTGATGAACCCCTGCTCCTCAAAGAGCTTACAGTATAAAGGTTGTATAGGAGCTTAATGTCCAAATATGTACAGTAAATCAGGAGAGGGGTATAAATAAATCAATTTCCAAAACATTAGATGTACCTTGGAATGCTCAGAAGGCCATCTTCAGCAAGTGGAGAAAATGTGACATTACAAAATAGATGAAAGTACAAGAAGAAATCTTATCTGGGGTTCTATACAGCAATATTAAAGCAGATGCAGGACAGCGAAGACGTCAATTAACAATCTTTCAGATTCTTCAAATGTGTATGGGGTTGGGAGCTATGGCAGAAACCCTTTCTAAAAAAAGTTTTAAAGAAACCAAACAAAAGTTTTGAGCATGAATATAAAATATGTTTGGTCCGATGTGTGTTTTTTTAATACCCATCTGACAAAAAAAAGCAATAAACAAAATATTAATTAATTAATTAACTCTAACAGTTTGTCATACTTCTTGTTCCTTTAAAAAACTTGTTCCTCATTATGCTGTCAAATTAGTTGTTAAAATGCTTTGCATGAATGTGTATGTAAAAACCAAATCCTTTAAATCCAAGAATACAGTTTAAAAGATTTTTTTTTGTTGCAAGAAAGAGCACCCAAATGAAGATTTGGTAAACACCTCCCCGAAAAAAATACTAAGCACCTCATCACTCTAAACAATACCCTCAGAGAAGCAGGGTGATGGCTGCATGATGGTATGGGTGAACTTCTCCTTATGTTTGACTAAGATTTTAGTCAAGTAAGAAATGAGTGAATGATAGCTCCAAATACCTGGCTATTTTGTCACAAAACCTGTAGGCTGTGATCATCATTTTGGATAAGCTTTGTCAGAACCTATATCTTTAGATCTTTAGAAGCTTTGAACTGGCACTAGCAATGGTTTTGCATGCATGAGAAGCATGCTGCTCTTTAATATTTACAATATACAAAATTAGGCAGAGGGATAACGGTACCACACTCCGAAATTATGCGATTGCTTTGTATAAAAGAGACTGTTTGTGTGCAGGAAGCTGTTGTGTTTGGTGTGTCTGGTTATGTCTGCTACACTGCATTCTGTAATCGAGAATTCTGAACTTTATAGGGTTATAACTCGATGGACCACAGATGTACATGAAGTTGGTTAATGCCTGACCTAACCTTATACATCTTATGACTGTACTATGATGAGGTGTTCTCATCAAAAAACCTGAGTAAAACTGCAACTGTTAAAGGAAGGAAGAGGATGATGATGATGATGATGATGATGATGATGTAGACTGAAGTTTTTGAATTGTTTTACTGTGTATGATGCTTGTGATCTTTAACAAACTTTATGATTAAAAAAAGTTTTTGTGTGCAACAAAAATCAGCTTATTTCATTTTTCTTCCCAGGTTACATAGCATTGCATAGCATTTGTATTAAATTAAAACTCAACTCAACACTATTGATCCTAAATTGCATATTTAGATGGGCATAACCACAACTGCAGGCTGAGTTAATATCCATTTGGACAAAACAGTTGAAGGAGGAGTTAAAGTGTTTAGCAAAATCCAAAATTCATTTTCATTTTGACATTTGTGTGTGTTTTTTTAATACCCATCTGACAAAAAAAAAAACAATACACAAAATATGAATTAATTAATTAACTCTAACAGTTTGTCATACTTCTTGTTCCTTTAAAAAACTTGTTCCTCATTATGCTGTCAAACTGTTGTTAAAATGCTTTGCATGAATGTGTATGTAAAAACCAAATCCTTTAAATCCAAGAATACAGTTTAAAAGATTTTTTTTTTGCAAGAAAGAGCACCCAAATGAAGATTTGGTAAACACCTCCCCGAAAAAAATACTAAGCACCTTTTTACACAGCAGTAATTAACAAATGTATAAATTATTTTATTGAATTTATTATTGTTTTTTTTTTGCTTTTTCATTTCTAAACCGTTTGTTTTTACTTGAATTTTCCTAGTTGCGTTATCAAATTTAAGCTGGACGATGGCGTGACATGATTTATCTTCCTGTCATTTATTGCATCACAAAAACCTGCAAGGGGCGGGCAAACTTCTCTATCTACTGTACATCAATCATTCCTTAAATCCAATTGAAATCAAGACATGAATAGAGAGTGTACAGAGAGAGAGAGAGAGAGAAAAAAAAAAGATCTGGTTATCTCATTTGCTTCTTCAGTCCTAATGTAAGGCCTCTGTGCTCCAGGCGGTTTGTCATATTATTTGTCTCTGTATTGCTGTAATTCTTTTCGGATCCCTTTAAAGCTGTTTTATATGAAATTAAATCTAGGGTATTTGTGTTTGTGTGTATTTGGTTATTTTTCTCAGGGGGTACTTCTGATTTTTAAATAAATTTCTATGAGAAATTATTAATGCCCTGACTCCCATGTCCTTTCAGATTTTAATACATAAGCCATTTGAATCTTTTTCTTTTTTTTTAAATAGAGATTTTGTCATATTAAATGTGGCTATTAGTCATTAAGGATGTATTTGGTGAATGACTGTATTTACTATGATCTATTACCAGAGAAACATTATGTGGGTGAGTGTGTGAGGAAGGGATTTCCCCAGTTTCTAATTACAAGTCACGGCTAATTCTAGTCAGTTAAATATTACCATCTTGTTTCATTTTGGTTTGTCTAGCTATATACTGTAAGAGCATGTGTGTTGTATTGGAGCTTAATGCTTCACAATGGATTATTACCATTATAAAGGGATCTGAACATAATAGTGCTGTTGCTCCTATAAAAACATGCAGTGTGTCGCAGATGTGATTTGTTCACACCCACATACAGTACATGAAAGGTTCTCACCCGTAATCATGAAATGGTCCCATAATGCTGTTGTCTGCATTCTTGGTTCTTGTTATCACCAGTGCCAAGGCTTTTGAACACAACCGAGCTTATATATGACATAAGGTCAAAGGTTAGCTCTGGGTACAGAAGCATTTTCAGCACTGGTCATATTAGGTCACAAAAGGCAAACTGAGCCTCTTTTAAAGCACCGATGCCACCACCTTCCAAATAGTCTCATTGCAAATCCGTCCCTCTTGTTTTTTCAGTTCCTTTTATTGTTATGAATAGTGAACTGTTATACGTTGCAAATGGTCTGGATTTTAGTACCAGCCCATAGACAATAATTCAAATCGGTTATAAAACATTACATTGTTCTTTTCCTTGAATGGCAATCAATCAGTGAGATTTTGTCAGTCTGGCAGCCATTCCTGGCCATTTTGGGATTTCTTTTCCACTCTGTGTTGCGTTCATTCCAGCTCGCCACACAGGACAGCACCAGAGATCCAAACTTCCCAACACACGGTCTGCACGCTCACTCAAACCTCTTATTAAAAATCCGTAGCTCCGTGCTCCTTTCCAACAAAATATAAAAGCAAACGCTAAGAATCAAGAAAAAAAAAAAATCGGGCACATACGTATGTATAAATTCTCCAGTTTGGAATGGTTCATAGTTGGAGGGTTCATAGTTTATCAGCTTTTTGCTTAATTATAGCCTGCAAATGTTTCCAACAAAACATTTTTTAACCTTGCCAACATTGTTTAATTACAGGCCACTGCAGGAAGGAACCTCATATTATATGTGAAAGAAAAAGAAATGGCCCTCTAAAGATGTTTGACATCTGGCCACATGTTACAGCATATGGTCCTCATGCAGAAAAAAAAAACTGCAAATACAAAATTCCACCTTAGGTTCTTAAAGTGCTTTAGGGTGATTGTGAAGGTTCCAGCATCTATTATCTAACACTTGTGTTTTGGTTTATCTAGAGGTCTTGTGACCTGTCAAAATAAAGTTGGTCATTTTTTTTTTCCTGGACCATCTCCAGGGCGTACCCTGCCTCGTGCCCCAAATCCCCTGGGATATGCTCCAGGCTTCCTGTGACCCTGTATGGAATAAACTATATAGAGATTGAGTGAAAGAAATTAAGATGATTTTTGCCTGGTACTGGGTTCTTTCTTCAGACTAGAGCTTTTGTAAAGAATAAAACATGAAAAATGCAGTATGTACAGAATGAAACATAAGCATAAGAAGTGCATATTTCTGTTATTACCAACATTATTTCAAATATAAAGTAAACATTTATTCTTTTTCCAGCCTCCTGTTTTTTTCCCTCTTAATACTAAGATTATAAAATGCATCTGGTCAAGTGACAAAGAAACTAGACAATACAAAGCTCTCAGGATTGAAGATGCTTTTGTGGTAGAAAACCTACTGACTGCTAACCTACAAATTGTTGACAATGGAGACTCCTTCCATAAATGTTCTTACATACTGCAAAAAAATGCCACTTAGACAAGTGTAAAATTATATAGAATATAGTCAGATTTTAAAAAAAAAAAGTATTTCTGTTATAAAATTACTATGAAACAAATGTAACATTTAGTTATTTTTAGACATTTTCATTCATTCAAGCCTTAGATTGTTTCTAAGGGAAGGTACATTTAGCAAAGCTAGTGAATCTGCCTAAAAAAATGATATAGATATAATAATCTTAGATTTAATTTACTTGAATATTATAATAATAATATAATAATAAAATAATAATAGGTACATTTGTAAATTTCCTAAAATTCACAGAAAACTTAACTGTATTCATGTTATTCTTTATTTATTATTAGGCTCAGATTAGACCTGAGCAATTAATCGAAATGGACATTCAAAATTCTAATAAACATAATCTTGTCCATGCCAATTATTATTATTTTTTTATTATTATTATTATTATGGCAATACTTTCCCTGCTGTGTGTGTATTGTAAAATCTTCAGTTAATCATGATGTTGATTTGCGGTTGCTGTATATCAACCAACACAAGCTCAAATTATGTGAATTCTCAATGCATTATAGAGACATGATAACATACACTGCATTGGAGGAGCTACTGTACCACTACTATCAGTGCTGCTGCCTATAGAAAAGTAATGAACGGCTCCTGACAAATCAGATTTGGGAACTGAACAAGTAAAAAAAAAAACTGTAATTTCTGTAGTGTTATCAGCAAAATATTATTAAAATCATAGACTGCAGATTTGAACAGGAATATGAAAAAAGTACATTTTCACATCAGGAATAACTTAAAAATTCCAAAGAAGTTTTAGAAAAAGTATTGGGCAAAACACAGTATGGGTGCTGATTAAATTATTTTATATTATAC
>JAOVVA010000028.1:5931365-5950170 GCA_028565275.1 Leiocassis micropogon | reverse complement strand
AAACAAAAACTGTATTGGAAAAGAATAAAGTTATTTATAAGGAAAATGCAAACATCTTTTATTTTCATATATCTTTAGTGGACCTGCAGAGCTGAATCAGATGACAGACTTGTACTGTGTGCTGACTGATACGCAGCTCTTCCTAACTAATCCTGACACCTCTAAGTAGCAGGGTCAAAGGTGAACAGCTGTCACACATGCTCAGGTGACTAATGTCTCAAAGCGAAAGCGTTGTTCTTAAGATCAAAGTTGAACCACAAAGCCTGGTAAAAAGTTTCTGTTTAATTATTATTAATCTTTTCGGTCCTTACTTTAATTAGATTATGTAGTACACAGAACAGCAAATGATGAATACAAAACTGAGTGCATGGATGCCGAGTGAAACTTTCCATTAAAATTTTTCCATTAAAATTTCTTTTCAGCAAAAGTGTTGACCCGCTGTTAACAACTCACCAGATTCAACGTACATAGTCACTCACCATCCGTGGTTCTCCTGCATCCCAAGAATAGCGTAACGGGAAGGATGTGAGCCAAGATGGCTATCAGGGTGAGGGTTTGCAGTATGCACTTTCACCCCTGACCTTAAAGGTTACACTGATCCTCTATGACTCCCACAGAGAGAAAGGGAGATAAGGAGACAGAGAGCAAGATTGTCTCGAGTAGAAGAATGAGAGATTGAAAAAGATTTGCAGTTGTTGCAGTCTGTTGGAAAGAGATAGAGGGAATATGTGTAGGTTTGTTCCAGTAACAACATATCCAGAATTATATGGGGTTGTTTCTTTAATATAATCCAAAAACAAAGAAAAAAAAAAGATTTTTTTTGCACAGCTGAATTTCAAACCATATAATACTCACTATCAACTAAGTACGGTAATACAGGCATGTTTAGAGCTTAGTACCACCTCTTTAAATTCTATGTTTTTTGTGTGTGTGTGTGTAAACCCATCGAAATCATCTGATTGTAGGAGATCTTAGTATTAGGCAGATACCACCTCAAACGTGCCAGTACAGTCCTAATATTTATTTAACACAAATGCAGCCAAAAAACATGTGGCCAACACTGAGTATCCCCCATAATTCAATAGGCTATCTTGTAAATCCACCTTTAGCAGCAATCATCTGAAGTATCGTTTCCTTTATGACTTTATCAGTCTCTCACATCACAGTGGAGGAATTTTGGCCCATTCTTCCTTGCAGCATTGTTTGAACTCACTGAGTTTTTTTTTATATTTCGCCTATGCACGGCTCTCTTAAGGTCCCACCACAGTATTTCAATTAAGTTGCGATCTGGACTTTGACTAAGCCTTCAAAAACTGGGATTCCTTTATTTTTCAGCCATTCTGATCTAGATTTACTGGGCTACTTCAGATAATTGCATGGCCATGTACAGTACTTGTTCTGTCTTTTTCTAATTGCACCGTCATGGATTTCATTTCTCTGAGCATTGCGCGGTCTGACATTGGGGTGAATGTCCTTGGACGTCTACTCCTAGGAAGATTGGGACCTGTCTTGATTGCCTTTCTCTTGTAGAACGTTGAACTAGGAAATGGTTTAATAAGCAGATTAATTTGCAGCAACAATTGCTTCTCTAAGAGCCTTGCTTATGTCTTTCCCTCTTGGCATTGTGTTAACACACACCTGAATGCTCCAAACCAGCAGACTGGCAGAACTGTCTGCTTTTATAGAGGTCTGCACATCTGCTGATGATCAGTTAATCAAGGGCTGATGATTAGCAGCACCTGGCTGCAACTTACCCTCTTAAATCCTGTGGAAGCAGTAAGGAGGGACTTAGTATTGCCCTATGTGCAGAAGATTAAGATTCACTTAATTGTCATATGTTTTGTACAGCACAGTGAAATGATTTATTTTCGCATATCCCAGTTAAGGTCACAGCACAGGGTCAGCCAGGATATGGCACCCCTGGAGCAGGTAGGGTTAAGGGCCTTGCTCAAGGGTTGAACAGTGGCGCCTTGACTCTGCTGGGGCTCGAACCTCCGACCTTTCGTTCAGTAACTCAGACCCTTAACTGTTTGTACCACTATTTTGTTAATAAATTATTATTATTATTATTATTTTAAAAAATTATAATGTGAAAATAAAATTTTATATTATTTCATTATATTTATTTACTCATTTTGTTTATTCTCTCATGCTCTTACACTTTCTCTCAGTTTCATGCCTAAATTTGAAAGCATGATGATATTTTTTAATGCTTCTGAGATAACGCATCATGAATGCATTGACATTTTCCATGAATTTGGACCTGACAATAGTGTGAATTATTATTATTATTATTATTATTATTATTATTATTATTATTATTATTGAGTATTTTTTCTACATGTTGGCTAATCTGTGGAGTATTTAGTTTCAGGAATCCATATTAATTTATTTAAATCCCATAATAAGACATTTACATATATATTTGTATGTTTTTAATAAATAATTGAGACATGACCATCAATAAGATATAAGAAATATATAATAATAATTATCCTTATATTATAATAATAAGAAATAGGTAGTGTATATTAGCCACATTTTTCATGCTGATTTTTGAGATCAGTCATTATTACTTGTGTTATGCAGATGTCTTGTGTTCTCGAAACTTACAAAAAACATCATGCATAAGTGAACCCTGGCATTCAGTGGCCTCTTCAGCAGTTGTCTATTGATGCTTAACCCTTATCTTTATGGTTCACCAGTCTTTTGTATCAAAAAGTAGAAGTGCCATAATCCGAAAGAGGGATTTCGACACTCTTTTAATCCTCTTCTAGAGACAAAAAAAGGAGACAAAGGGGGGGAAAAAATCAATGCCATTGGTTGAAACTTTATATGTCTACCAGGATAGCCTTTCCCACTGTACTGTAGGTCTTTCTAACAAATATTGCAATTCCAACATCAACATTTGTTCTAACATAGTGGCTTTGGAAACATTCTCGGAATAAAAGGTTATAGACCTAAATATTTTTTTTTTTTCTGAAATGAGGATCTATAATTTCTACACTTTTGGTTTCATTATTTCTATTTAAAAAAATACTTAAACACATGGGATCTCCAACCTTTTTTTTGCATATGAATACTGTTGGGTCTGAATGTATCCAGTCAGTATGGCACAGCATCTCAGCTTTCAGAGTCTAGCGTAGAGGAGGGGGACACAAAGAGAACTTTAGAAGAGGAACTCCCTCAAAGACATTCCTCTAATCCCTTTCATCAGCGATACGGATAAAGCGAGTGAAGCTTTGTGAGAAATTCTTTGTGAGATTTCAATTTTTTACCTTTAATATCTATAAAAGAGCTTTTTTTTTAGGTTCTATACTGGGTACTTGGTTTTTGTGGCACTTGCTATTATACAAATCTGCTTTATTAAAAAGGAAAATTAATTATGAAGGAATATTAATTCTTAAACCTTTACTGGAGTCTTGGGTCACGAGACGGGGTGCACCCTGGACAAGGTGCCACTCCATCGCAGGGCACAAGCATGCACACTCTGACACACTACAGGTAATTTGGAAACTCCAATTAGGAGGAAACTGGAGTACGCAGAGGAAACCCACCGAGCACAGTTTAAAAAAAAAGCAATCAAAGTCTTCACCCTGGAGGTGCGAAGCCACAGTGCTAACCACTACAACAAAATGGTGCCTGTGATGAGATGTATATACAAGAGATGTATCCTACTTTTAAGACTCACACACCATCCCCACATGGTTTCATTTGCATGTTTCTTCAGTTTTTTAATAAGTGAAGACGGTTAAAAATTATTTAATCGATGTCGAAGTGGCCTCTACTTGACCCATGCAAAATCATGATGCCACAGAGACAGGATGAATTTAGGAACCAGGCGCTTGGACCATAAACTAAAGCAGGCAGTTATTGATCATGGCATTTCCCCGTCGTTCAATGACCTCTTGGTGGATGTGTAAAACGAATGCACGGACAGGAAAGACAACCTCTCCGGTGGTCAGCGCTTTAAAATGACAGCATGGGGACATGTCTAAGAACTCACAGGTCAAGGACTGTCACGGCAAAGGTCTCAAGTGACAACCCCCCATCCCCCAATCACTCTACCCTTACCCCTCCTCCCTCCTAAGCAAATTGATTGCTTACACCTCAGAGAGCTTTCTCTCAGCATATTAACTTCAAATTTAGCTCTAGATGCAAGTGACATGCAGCTTCAGCATGCTTTTGCTCTCTCTCTCAGTCTCCTAGAATAACTCAGAGATCCCGGAATAGAACGTAAAACAGGATGCATGCTATACTATGCCATGCTTCAATGAAAAACACACACTAATTGAAAAACACATGGGCATCATATATAACATAAATTAAATTCCGGAACATTTTTATTAAGAGCCAATGTAAATATTGAAATTAATTCAGAAGAAAAATCTATTTAACTGCACATAAAGAATTTTAATTTGGAGATATATTTGTATATAAATAACAAATGTGCATAAATCAAGCTTAAATTATTATACTCTGATGATCCGTATTGTAAAGATTTATTATTAATAGCTGAAACAATCCGATTTAAGGATTGGGATTAAATGTAATGTTTCTAAGTCACAGATTATTACCAATATTTTAACATGCAAACCTAGTATTTAGAGGACTCTTTAAAGCTCATCATCATTTAATAAAAATCATCCATCAAACATTTTTGACGCACATTATGACGCAATGCATCTGCATACCGTGAAACCGTTTTTGTATCTGCATACTAATTCGAGGACGAACTGCAGAATCCCATTTATGGACCTACAAATGGAGACAAATAGAATAATGGAATATTTAATGCAATAAAAACTAGGATGTGGCTGAGTACTTAGGAGATATTAAAAAGCGGGAATTAAATTAATAAAACATTAACAAATATTAGGTCTTGAATAGCAGCAAAATGGCTTTGTCCACTTCTTATCTGAGAGTAAAATAATAATAAAAAAAAAGACCTTCAGGAAATAAAAAAGTGAAACAAACAACTCTTAGAGGATCAAGGTTATTACAGAGCTTTGGAGAATATTCAGAAAAAAATAAAATTCTAAAAGAACTGTATTTTCTATAGAGTGAAATAAACAACAGGAGATGCGTTGGGTCAGCCTTTCATGTATAGCTTTTTCTTTAACTATGATTAACAATTTGTTAGGCTGGTTGGTAGCACGTTAATGCAAACAGTGCTGGTTGTGTGTTTTTTTTTTGCATTGCATTAAGCCTTAACATTGCATTAAGCCTGATATGGTGTAGGTTCTGACTCTGGGGGTGTGCTGTGGTGTCTGTCACCAGGAAGTTGGCAGCAGATCTTTTGGGTGCTGTGGGTTGCAGGGTGGGGCCCTGGATTGCACTTGTTTGTCTGGGGCATTCCATGGACATTAAGTCGGAGTGAAATCTGGGGAGTTTGGAGACCAGATCAACAACCTTGAGGGGCAGGAGTAGCTCAGTGGTTAAGGAATTGGACTACTGATCAGGAGGTCCAAACCCAAGTAACAACAAGTTGGCGTTGTTGGGCCCCTGAGCAACTCCCTTAACCCTCAACTACTCAGATGTATAATGAGATAAAATGCAAGTTGGTCTAGACAAGGCTGTCTGCCAAATGCCGTAAATGTAACTCTTTGTCTGTTAAGCCTCACACGCAGCCCAGGTGCACTGGATGTTCTGGTGCCTCTGGTGTCCGTCGTTGCCAGCATCGACTTCAGCAACTTGTGCTACAGTACATTGACTTTTCTGTGAGATCGGACCAGACAGGTCGCCTTTAGGTTCCTGTGGGCATGCCTTGGGAAAACATGTGATTATGTGTTATAATTCTACACAAAATAGTTATACAAAGTTGTAGAAAGACCACCAAGTGATGATTGAATAGTTATTATTTATAATTATTTTAATATAGTTGACCTATGTGCAATAAAAGCATTACTCGTCACGATATAAATACACCTGTTCCTGAAAGACCCCAGAGTTTATTAGAGAACATACCCAAACAAACAGCATCATGAAGACTACAAGAACAAGTCATGAAACATCTGGAAACATATCAATTAGGATTTGGTTAAAGATATCCCAAACTTTACCATCCCATAAAGTACCATTCAGTCCATTATGTAAAATAAAAACATACTGTGCCACGAGGAGACCAGGTGAGCAGGGCATTAGTCTGAGAAACAAAAAAGAGTCCAAGGGTAACTCTCAAAGTGATGCTACCACCACCATGTTTTCCTCTCTCACCTCTTCCAAAACACACACTTCTGCTTAGACCTATGACATACAGTATAATCCCAAGTTAATTCTATTTTAATTCCGTGGTTGCAGTGCTTGACGATGTGGAACTGCATTATCCACAACATTATCTTCCAGTTACTGAAAGGATCACCCCAATTATCATAAAATGTGCTGTAATCTTTGGGCACAATGAAATTTTATTCTCAAATTGGAATGTAATCTGGTTGATTATGTTTATAAAGCCCAGAAAAGATGTACTGGTGCTTGTAAGAATGTGAGTTTAGGTTACACCCTTTTGTCATTAAAAGAATTGGAAACAGAAGGAAATTTTGGGAGAAAATGGTTCAGTAATTTGCTGATGAGGTGCAAATCAATAATAATAATAATAATAGCGTAAAAATTTAACGTAAAAGAACAAGCAGAGTGCTGCATCTTGTCTCCTGTGTCTAGTACAAGTCAACTGCATTCTAAGTATAACCGTTTTGGCTGCTCATACGGTAATAACAACCTAACAGTCATAATAAAATTCAAAAAATTAATAGCTTTTGGCATGGTGTTGACATTATGATCACTGAATCAAATAAAAAGAAACAGATTGCTACACTCAGCTCTTTTGAATTGACACATTAAGCATTCCCAAGGGAAATTTGTTGGCTTTTCACCATTTCAGTCACTGGGGGTCAGGGCTCACAGTCAGCTCCTGTGAAGAACATGAGAGTTAGCAGGCTTGCTTAAAGTCCCACCAGTATCAATGTCAAAGAAGTCTTAACCACTGTGGATAACTTTCATTCCCAGCCAAAATCCTGCCCTGTCATCTGATAAAACTTCAAATTGAACGGTCTGTAAAAGTCCCTGAGCTTGTACAACACATCAGACGGTATGTTAGGATGTGCTCTGCCTTTTGATTTGCCCAGACACCTTGGCCTGCTGCTCCCCTCGGGCTTCTTTAAACACGGGAAGCCTTTAGTCTGGTTGAAGTAGAAGTGCTTGTTGGTGACTAGTCTCTTCAATCCCAGAAAGTCCTGCACTCGCGCCATCTCGCTTGCAGGGTCCGTTACAAGCCTCTCCCCGCTCACGAACAGCAAGCTTGAAAGAGGAAAGTATCGAAGCCAGTTCTCTAGATGCTTGGAGTAGATTCCAATGCGCACGGCGCTCCATGAGGTATCAATCAGGCCTGTGCTGGAGTTTTTAAAGACGAGGTTCTGGAAGGAGGGAAGACTTGGGTTTTTGGACAGAGTCTGTGTGTAGTCGGAAACAGCCCGGGTGACCGGGTCTCGCACCACCACGATCAGCTTAGTGTCGCGGCTCATGGTGAAGATACGACAAGGGGCTTCTCGCGTCACGAAGTAGCTGGGGGTCTTCTCCATCGTGATCTGTCCCTCCAGAGTGCGGGGCATCAGATTTCTACAAAGAACAGAGTCTGTTAGCAATCCATTGCAATTCAAACCTAATAAGAGGTTTAAAGAATCCAAGCTAACATGAGAAATATATTCCACGTTTAAAACATTCCAACTGGAATCTTAAGTATTTATAACCCTGATCTGAGCACACTGTATTACTGCATTGTTTTTGGTTCGAACAACTTAAAACAACAAATGTTACAAAAACACTCTCACATTTATACTTAACTAGTTCTGATTCATTTTGGGGATGAAATTAATGAAGAATCTTAAGTGACCCAGATGTGTATCAGCAATTACTACATTCAGTAGATGAATGATTTGCTGTTGGCACCTGATGTGAAGCGTCACATGCTTTTTCAAAAATATTAAAGCGGCTAAATATTTAAATGAAATTGAAATATCAGTTTCCAGGTGCTGCAATTTATAAATATTTGAATCACCTAACATTGTTGTTGAGATGTACTGTTGTATATTTTATATAGATATACAGTATGTAGAGTAAACATCTTAGCCAGGGACTGTAGGAGAGCTAACTTTTACTTCCAAGTTGACCTCATTTCATATTTGAATTTATAAATATTTGATTTGGGTAAAACAAGTAGAAACCATTATAAATGAGAACATATTTTATTCTTTAACAGAAGATGAATGAATATGTGATTTTTCTCTGTGCCGAAATAAAACTGAACATAAAATTAAAATATGGGTTTCCACTTTTTTGTTATTTTAGTGTTTATTGCAGCTATAAAGAACTGTAATATGCAAAATTATACACATCATTTTCAAAAATGCTGCTTTATAGATTTGTCTAAACTGCATTTGACCACATATTTGGGGAGCCAGCTTGAAATAATTACACCAGTCCAACGTTTGCATTTTAAAGATATTAATTTACTCTCCTAGTAATAAATATCTAGCAGCGATCTTTCTAATTAATGCCACCCGTAGTTCTCTTTTTTATTAACCCAAATCCTCGAAAAATTACCCAAACATGAATATCTCCTTCATTACAATGTCAGCCTTATGATATGACGGTCGGCGAGAACGAGCAGCTACAAATGAAATGTCTGGTTGGTTTAAAGAGCAAACCTCAAAACCTCAAAAATCTCTTCGCAGTAATTTCCTGTGGGATTTCCTACAAAGGATTTCTAAACTACCCTTCCAAATTTCTATCTGCGCTAATTTGAGACCAGTTGCTTTGTCTCTTATGACAATCCTGGCTGTCGTCAGAGGCGTGGAAGAAAAAAACTTTTACCCAGAGCCATTAAGCTCTTTAAGTTTTAGTAAGACCACAAACCTCCTACACTGAATAGAAAAGTTAATATTAATACCTATTTTCCACTATCAATGTTTGTTTAAAAAATGTCTCAAAGTAAATGTTTTTTTTTTTTTTTACAGGTATCCTAAGCCAACACGCAAACCTTGCAATATTACACGAAAACCATATATGCAGTGCTGGTGCTATTTATGCAATGTAATATATTTTTGTTCCATTGTCACGTGCACAACCGTGCCTCATTATTTCCATAGTGAGCATGTGTGGCAGATTAGCTTCTGGTTTATCTGGGCAGGCATTCTGGCTGTGGTAAGCAGTCTCCTCTTACTTTTCTTTTTCTCTTTCCAGTTCTGTGATGAACCAGTGGCACAAGGTCCATGTAGAATATTTCATCGTGAACCTGTGAACCTCTATCTACCTTTAATGCTTGTAAAGTTAGTGCAGGTATCACAGCCAATAGATAAGTACACGTATATCGCATTGACAAAACACATAACCTCAATTTATATGGAAGATACACTATATGGACGAAAGTATTTGGCCTAACCTGTTAATTATTGAATTCAGGTGTTTTAATCAGGCCCTTTATCCCCAGTGAAGAGCAATCTTAATGCTTCAGTTAAACCAAGACCTCTTGGACAATGCTATGCTTCCAACTTTGTGGCAACAGTTTGGGGAAGACCCTTTCCTATTCTAACATGACTGTGTCCCAGTGCACAAAGCAAGGACTATAAAGGCATTGTTTGATAAGTTCGGTGTGGAAGAAGTTGACCGGCCCTAACACAGAGCCCTGTGACCTCAACCCCATCGAGCACCATTAAGGGTGAACTGGAACGGAAATTGCGAGCCAGGCCTTCTCGTCCAACATCAGTGCCTGACCTCATAAATGCTCTACAGAATGAATGAGCACGAATTCCCACAGAAACACTCCAAAATCTTGTGGACAGCCTTCCAAGCAGAGTGGAAGCTGTTAGAGCTACAAAAGGGGGACTAACTCTCTATTGAAATATATGTATTTAAATACAATCTCATTGCAGGTTTGGCCAAATACTTTTGTCCATATGGTGTATATTACATCATAGCCTATGGACCATTATATTCATGCACAGCTATCTGTATCTCTTTACTGCTTCAGTAGAATGTTCAGTTACAGAACGTTTAGCTTCTCTCAGAATTAACATGTCGAGTTTTTTTTTTTTAGTTTCTCTGCCCAGATTCTTGAGCGCTGTTTGGCTCGTGTGTGCATACACATATCTAAGTGTGTGTTTAATTCAGTGTAATCAAGCTAATGGAAGCCACAGTGGTGCTTGCCTTGTCCACTGACATCATGTTTACATTGGGGAGAGCTAGCATGTAATCAGCGAATAGTTCAGATACTCTGCCAGCTCTGGAAAAAGGCCCACGCGCTCACCCATCCCACCTCTTCATCTTCAAAGCTAAAAAAAAAAAAAAAAAAGATAAAAATCCTCTGCTAACTCGCTTCACCATCACTAAATAGTCTTTTATTCGACACTAATTTTGTTAATCCTCTTTATGTTATAAACATAGCTGTTGTTTATCAAGAACAATCTCCAGCTGCTGGAAAGATAAGGTGGCTAAGCAAGTCTGCTGTTTGTTTTGATCACACCTAGTGTAGCATTAGCGGTTATGTGAGTATGTGAGTCAATAATGCTAGCCTCAGGGCAAAGCTGCACAGATGTGTATCCCGGCATGAAGCCCAGCTGTCAGATAGTGCTTTGTTTGCTAGCCGGTAGCCATGTATGTGGTCTTGCAAAATGAATGTGCAGTTAATGAGTGAACAGTTATCTGACCAAATTAGCTTCTTTACTTAGAATGCACTACACACAGCCATAAGTGACTCTCTTTAAGAGTTCACAAGTTTGAAAGGTGACACGGACCCAACCTAGGACTAAAAAAAATGTGCTACATTCTCAGGGTAAGAAAGATTCCCTTTTCCATATCTTTCTCAAAGGTTAGCAGTCAGGTAACGCATGTTTTAAATGTGCATCCAGAGTTCTTTTGACTTTTATGATAAAGTTTGGATTATTTGCTTACTGACTGACCACATGTACTGTACTATTATCCCAACACTCAAACAAAACAATGTGTTAACAACCTTATGTAACACACCACCACAAATCTCATGTTTTTTCCACAGTTCCAGAGACGGCATTAGTACACAGTTGTACATTTAACATAGTCAGTCTAGTTAATCTACCCATAGTGGCAATAACAAGAAATCCTCACATCTGCAAAATCCCAATTCAAGGTAATTGGTCCAATTTTGGCCGACCATCGAACACTGAACGTGTATACCCAGTAGAGTCCTAATCAATCACTGACTGATACTTTAACCCGAAGCTTCTCAGATCTTGTACCAGTGACACTTGTGTGAAAAATGCTGTGTTTGTAGGGCATCTGGCAAAACTACCCTTGTTTTTATTTTTTTTTCACCTTTCTTCCTTTTTTTGTCAAAGGAACTGATCCAGACGACACACCCTTGAGTGTCTGATGCTCCCAAAGGTCTTGTGCAACATCTGGAAGTAATGGGCTTCAGATAGAAACCGGGTGGGACTAGAGAGGAAGGTGGTGGAGGGAAACTAGCTTTAGACATCAGGACTGAATTTTGGAATAGGATGTTTAGCTTAGGAATGAACAATTTTAATGTTATGGACGTATTTGCTGACACTTAAGACTTCATTGTGTGATTTTTTTTAAAAATTTAACAGTAATTGATAAAAAAAAATCATAAATTACAATTCTTTGAAAAAGTATTGAGCCACCCCATTTTTCATGTTCAATTAAATTATGTAGATTAAATTAAAGAAATGGGAACAAACGTTTTACGACAGGCTGCGAAGGGCCTAATGATAGAATTTGAAAATTGGTTGTATACTGTACTGTATGTAACAACCTCAGCAGCAACCTCATTTCCCCTCTCATTTTGTCTGTTCAACCACTTAGCATTCAGGATCACCAGTATACTAATCACTGGCCCTGTTAAAGTCTGAGTAAAAACAGTCCTTCAGGAAGCCTGGAGAAATATTAATTAAAAAAGACGTCTGGTTCTTTGGAAACATAATATGAAGAAACTTTCGTACGTACTGTGTGTTAAAGCCAGAACTTTTGCTGTTATAATAATAATAATAATAAATCCACTCTTTCAAATAATTCATTAACACAGTGGTATCAATTACCAATAATTAACATCAGACTTCTTTAGACTTTTAATCAAGACAGAACTTAATAATTTTTCATGGAGTCAAACAAGGCGGCTATTTTATAGTTTCGTACAGAAAACTTAGAGAACTAGGGACACATACTCATGCCGCTACGTCATTTGAGACACTACTCACTAAGACGGATTCCCACCATCAAAACCCTCTCAATTATCCACACTCTCCTTCATTATCTGTCGAGAAACCACCCAACGGCCTTTAAAGCGGCTCATGTAAACATGGTATCAGCCTAAGTGCGCTGTAAATGTACTCTGGAGGACATAGGCTTGTCATTACAGTGGCAAATGGGAGCTTCTAGAGACTGGGAGACGCAATTAAGAGTCAGCTGGAAATGCAACAAGCAGCGGCCGTAAAAACTAAACAAACACGTACGAGGAGGACGGCTCTGTTTAGTTATGAGGACACGTGGTTTACAAGGCCAAGGAATGAATAAACTGAGGATGATAAATCTTGGGAAGCAGATTAAAGTGATTGTAGGGCTGTAATGTAAGCATGACCATTAGCTCTTTAATACAATCCTTAGGGTCTGTGTCATCGGTTCATGGAAGATACTATCCCGGCACTAATGGCAGTGCAGTATGTGTGCGTGCACTTTGCACTCGAATAAATGGAAGCAGCGGGTTTGAAAAGGCATACTTAGAAGAAAAATGTGACAGGACTAAAATACATTTAAAATTGACATCGCTGCATAACACAAGGATGAATTATAAACAGTGTACTAAATGACAGTGTTGTATTCTGTTAGTGTGTGTGTGTCACTAATTACCTCCTGTCTTTCCTATCTTATGAGAAAATCAGTAGCTTCTCTGAGCCCAAGTGTGTGTGTGTGGCAGAGGAACAAAGGTTATCACTCCATTTGCAATTCTGACTTTAGACCCAGATAACTTCACAAGACCGGGCACAACAACCGGAGTTAGGCTGAAAACCTTACCACTTCCTTCTCCCACCGCAGTCAGCCTGACATCTTACCATCTGATAACAATCACTGCTCCCATGTTACGTAATCGCGTTCATAGTCGTGCCTTGTAACGCACAGCGAGGCTTTTCTCTTTAACGCTCAACAAGAGATAAACGGGAAGTAAACATCCGTACGAGTAATTCCTACAGGCTAATTAGACGATCTTAGGAAGGATGTTCTATCACTCCTTCCTCATTCTCATTTCCTCTTCCTCCCCGGAGTCCTAAATTAACTCATTTCCAGCAAATGCTGGACATCTGCTGTATTAATTACCGAACAGATGTGAATATATAGAATATATTCTATAAAGTTCCTATTTAATTTCATGAGCGTCTCCGCCAGTATAAATGAGGGAACGTTCACCCTCGCGCAGGATTCCTAAAATTCCTAACTGATCCGGAGATGCCTTAATGAAACAGTAGAACGGGACAAAAGGAAACCGCTTCTCTGGACGTGGTTGAACAGCCCACCCTGAGGCACTTCTCGTCCTTGGGAAACATCAGCCAGAAACACGTCCCTGTCCAGCTGTTTAGAAAAAAAATGTGTTCTGGTATGTATGCGTGTGTCTGTATGTGTATGTGCATACACGTGTGTGTGTGTGTGTGTGTGTGTGTGTGTGTATACGCTGTAGTTGAAAAATAAACATAGGAAAAAGGCACATGGATAAATAAAAGCAAAAAAATTAAAAAAAATAACAGAGAGAGAGAGAAAGAAAGAAGAAAAATCAGCATGACGTTAAGAACTGATGATTCATAACAAAAAATAATACATCTCATGAAGTGTATTATAACTTCACCCTGAATGAATCGTTATAATGAACATGTGATCGCTCCTGGATATATTACTTAATTAAATACAAAACAGACTTTATTGGTTTAAACGTCTTTCATCCATCAGCATGTTGGCCTGTTTCCTCTTTGACTAACATTTTTCTAGATTACGTCATTTTACTTCCTAATGCTGGTAATTCTGGTAAGATTGAGCACTTGCTCCATTACTACCTACTATATGATACCAATAGATGAAAGCGATGCGGGAAGATCTTTCATCCTTCAGTCTGTCCAGCTCTCTCACTTCATCATCTATAGACTCTGCACAAACAGATCAGCTTCCAAGACTTCCATAATCACCATGACAGATCGCTTACCAGCTAACTGCTATAACTCTGCACAACTGCAACCATAAAGCTGGATTACATTCTGGCACACCAGTGTTGGATTTCTCGTTAATATGACGTTAAACAGCGCTGTGTAATATTGAGTGAGAAAAGAGAGAAGTACTTGCTGTTTGTTTTTCGGAGCAAATCCTGACTGTTACTGAACCTTGTGTTTGACATCATGTGTTTCATGCGTTTTATCTCTTGTTCAATTTCACCTCAACTGCACCAGACATAAAGTATCCTGTGATGGTCAACCAGTAAAAAAGGTCAAAAATTGTCCAATCTAAAAATATTGAACATGCTTCAGGGTAGTATCCCAACAGGAATTTTTGGCTATGATTTTGGCCAATGGGACAACACTTTGTTTGTTGGGTTTGTTTTTTGAAAGTTAGAGTTTTCGATGACAAGATGTCGGAACAACATTGAAATCATGACGAAGGGATGACATTGAAAGAATGCCCTTAGCAAACTCTTGCAAAAATCAAAAATTAACAATATGACCAAAAATGACTAAAACAGACAATATTAATACAAACCAATGGCCAGAATGGGATTCAAACTCAAGCAGCATAAGCAGTGCATATTTAAACCCTGGAGCACTAGGGAGCATGCTGTTGTGGCTACTAATGCTTATGCCAAACATAACAGTGAGAACCACAAAAAGAATGTCTATACTGCTTTATCCTGTGGGAGCCTATCCCAGACGGGTACACCCTGGACTGGGTGCCAATCCATCACAGGGTACACACATATACACACTCACATGCTCAAATACACAATACGGACAATTTGGGTACACCAATTAGCCTAATCTGCATGTCTTTGGACTGTGGGAGGAAACCGGAGTACTCAGAGGAAACCCACCAACCATGTGGAGAACACGCAAACTGCATGCACACAAGGAATCGAACCCGAGCCACCTGTACCGAAATATCCTGCTCCAAAAAATGAAGGAAGCACTTAGTCCTGGTTTGACTTGAACCATAAATAAACACACTTGGTGTTCAAGTCAAACTGGGACTAAGTGTTCCCTTAATTTTTGGTAAAAAAAAATTAATAAATAAAAACACTTAAGGTTTGAGATTTGTTCTGTGATGGAGTTTGTACCCTGTCCAAAAAAAAAAAAAAAAGTAGAGTAATTTGAGAGCTAAGAAAGAAAAATAATATATAAATATCATTTTTGATCGGAATTCTAAACCCTGTTAGAACCATGTACAGTATGTATGTGGACAGACACTGTGCGAATGGATGTTAACCTGAATATAAGTTTAAAATAAAGATTTAAATTTGGTTCTTTTGCCTCTGTTGCATCCTTTGTGCTGGGACGCCACTTCCTGGCACAAGTATCAGTATTTCCAGAGTAATCATTATTCCAGTAAATTATTTGTATCACAGTCACGATAATGGCAAAACAACCCCAACAACAACAGACCCTTTCTGGTGTAAGTAAACACAATGATTTTTTTTTTGTTGGCGGAAACTAGCCAGAGGCAGAGGGATTATCAGAGCACATAAAGACGCTTGAAAAGTTATAAAAGAAATCTCCTGATGTTTTTCCTTTTAGTTCCACGTTAGGTGGCATGACAAAACACTAGACACATATCCATGCCGATAACAGAATATACTTTAATTTAACCTTACCTTACTATAGAGTGTGTGTGCTACAAACATAAGCATTTCTGATGATCGCTTCAGTGCAATCCTTTCATCTTATCACGTTTAAATTGTTTTTATAACGGGCAGTTAAAAGCTGGTATGCGATAAAACTTGAGGTTAGAGCCATTACTTATTCGATTGTGGCACCCAACAACACAGCGAGATATTTTCTGTAGCTGACGCCTATGTGGTCTACTGTAGGGTCTGAAAAAAAGGTCTATATAGGTATAATGCATGTTGTTTTAAATGTAAAGTTACATATAGGTATAATAATATAATAAATAGTACTGTTTATAAAACTTGACAGTAAATCTTTCAAAGAAGTCTGTGACCACATCATAAACTTAATTACAAACACAAAGCAAGCTAAGCACTTTTCTCACCAACCTACAGTACAGTACAGTTCACACAGGTGCACATCAGACAGAAAGGGCCCTTCTCTACGTCCTGTTCCTCTTTACTCAGGCATTTTAACAATGGTACGCGAAAAGAAATGTAGAAAAATGTGTGTGGGCTTGGCTCTTCACATTGAACTTGTCATTGGCTATTATCTATGCTCTAGTTACAGTTAGCAATTACAGATGACCGTCTACAATTTTAGCCTGAGCTGAGCAGTGTTTCTTATACACATGTCTGAATTATGTCCTTTAAGTACAAATATATCATGGTCATAAAAGAATTATTATGAAAATGCATTTTTTGTATTAATAATTTTATGTTTATTTATAATGCATTTATATTTGAAGAAAATATCGAAGTGATACAAATTATTTCAACCCAAAAGCTATATTACATATATATAGAAAATAAATTTTATTCTAATAGGGGTTTTTAAGTCAGGCCAGAGCTGGTTGTGTCTGGAAATTGTCTCCAGCACCATAAAGTTGTTGCAAGCTCCACATGTTGCAAAAAAAACTACAGCTGTTATTATTGATGAATGAATTATTTGAAAGTATTTGTTAAAATGAAAAAAAGATTGGTAAAATCATATGATCCTATAATTAAACTTGTCAGTTTATAAGTGCTAAGTCAGGACTTGGATTGACTTTTTGACGTTTGTACTTGGACACCACCAACAAACTAGCAAGCTAAAGTTAGCAATTTAAAGGTAAAGTACTTCCATTAACACCACTCCGAACATGTGCGTAAAAATCCCCACATTTCATATACAACTGAAGACCAAAGCCAATGAAAACAGACAAAAACTAGGGAAATGTTCATATGAATCACGCTGGACCAACAGAACCTCCTACACTCCTTCTCTCCTCTGACACCAGCCACGATTCTTTTCAAAGGTAATGTGCAGGTTAATTTGTTTTATTTTTACTTTATATTTTGTATTAATCAGTTTTATATGAATATTTTTGGGTTGTAGAACGAATTATCTGAGTTTTCATTATTTCTTATGGGAGATTTGCTTTGATATACGAGTGCTTTGGATTACAAGGACACTTCCAAAACAAATTATGCTCGCAGTCCAAGGTTTAACTGTATTAACACACAAAACTGCTAGGATAAGTGGATGAGGTGAAAAAAAAAGCAGTCATCTCTACACTGCTGAGAAGCTGACAACACTAGTCAGTCCACCTAAGGACTGACTAAATGAAAAAAATAAACTATAGAAAAAAATTATTAAAAATCCATTCTATCCTATACTTAAAAATAAACCTGAATATTTCTGACAATATTCAGCAAAATGCTAATGTTAGCTAATAAAATACGAGTTATGTTCAAGTCAAACCTGGACTTTTGATTGTGCAGAATAACAAAACACAGTTTTTTACCACCTTTATTTGCTACACTAATGCCCAGAATTTCACTAGTGCTTAGATACCATCAAGGTGGAAAGTCCCAGCGAATTCCTTTAATGGCCCAAACATGAGAAAATACCTTGGGGCAAGGTCAGGACTGTACATCCCCTGGCATTAACGTCCAGTTGAGTTCCGGTAATGTGCAAGTGGTGTTCATCAATGTGTGTTCAGTTCCCATAGACGGATGCATCTCTTCGTCAATTTGCCAATAAGTTATTTGTTCATTTTCAAGCGATTCACTTAATTCACTTCAATTCAATTCAATTTTATTTATATAGCGCTTTTAACAATGGTCATTGTCTCAAAGCAGCTTCACAAAAAATTAAAGAAATTTTTTTTTTTTTTTTTTTTACTGAATGTTGATGGAAATGTCCCAGATTGACTTGAACATCCCTCCTACTAAAAGTGGCTTTAACAACTAACATCCTATTCATGTCACGAGAATGTTAAAAAGCACAAATGCCAACATATTGTCAAAACTGAGGTTAAGTTTTAATTAAAATATATAGCAAACACAGGTATGCACTGTATAACCAACAGCTTTCTACACACAGCATATGCATCTCATGTCTTTTGTACAAAAATCCCACGTAGTTTTGTTAAGTATATAATATCCAAATCGCATAATCCTACAAAACGTATCCATGTTTCACAAAACGTATCATGGACATTATACACATACCTATCTTTTTTTTTTTACTGTTGGAGTGACTGCAGCAGGAGTAACAGAGTGTAAACCTCCTTTTCTTGGCTCCAACATTCTACAAAAACCCTTCGAACAGGTTCAAACCACTCACGGCAGCCACTGTTCCCCACAGGAAGCGTCTTCGCTTCACTGATAATCTGACAGAATGGTGTGATGTAATTTTCTGGCGGTTACGTGTCATGCTTCTCTTGGAAATTGTACGTTTAAAGTTTCTAAAATGAGAGGTATTTCATAAAAAAATTAGGGATGCACCGAATGTTCGGCAACCGAAATTAGGTAAAAAGGCCGAATAAATTTTGCCGAACAATGGCGTTTTTAATGACGCGATCAAATAGTAACCCGCGTAGAGTGAGAGGCGCGCGCTTTATGCAGCAAACATGTCAGCAG
>JAOVVA010000028.1:5902742-5931265 GCA_028565275.1 Leiocassis micropogon | reverse complement strand
TTTTTGTTATTTGATTTATTTCTCTGAAAAGCAACACAAAATAGTAAAAAGCTAATTTTTACTATTTAATAAATAATGAATATAAATTGGCAAAATAAATGGAAAAAAATGCGAAACACCGAGTTCGGTATTCGGCCTTCGGCCAAGCATTTCATTATTATTCGGCTTCGGCTTCGGCCAAGAATTTCATTTCGGTGCATCCCTAGAAATTTTTTTTATTAATAATGAAATTTTCATAGCATTTCAATCATATTTGTTGTCAATTTTCAGTAACAACGTTACACATACGGACAGTTTGATCTGTGATGGCCTTGTATATATTTTCTTGCATTTGTATTAATAGAAATAACAATCTTTAATCAATCTTAAGTGAGTCTTCATTTGCACGCTACTTTGCGACAATGTCAATTGTTAAAAGCGCTATACAAATAAAATTTAATTGAAAAAAAAATTGACTGTAAACGAATGTGAAAGGACTTTGCTTGCTCTGTCATTCCGGGCTCTCAGTTCAGGTATTTTACACGGCCTCACCTCAGACTGCTATGGATATTTTTGCTCTAACAACCTGTGTTTTATCTCATAGTGGCGCTACGCTCATATCTCAACGCCTGTTATAGAGCATTTTTCAAATTAAACGTAAAAACTGAAAATGGTGTTTAGCTCCTCATTTTGCTGTCAAACTCTCCAAGCAATCTCATTGTATTCATGCATCATGTGATAAAAGCATACAAAAGTTTAATATGCTTTTACTTACACAGATTAAAAATAATAATATTTATAACTCGCTCTAAATTAGCAATGGCTGACTCTATTAGTGCTCGGTGAAATTTGCTTGGCTGGTATATACGAGTAATGGAGTCTGAAGGTTAGTATCGACAAGTCATCTATCTCTGAACACTGATGTGTAGACAGGAAGAATGAAAATAATAGTTTTTTTTTTCCATCTCAGCATCCATAAACCTGATCAGTCATTGGTGAATTTTATGTAAGTGACCAGGGTCTCGTTCTAGTGATCAATAGTCTGTCATATTAGTGGAATCTACAAAGACATACTCAAAATTATGGAGAATTAATTAAACAGTAAATTAATCCAGTAGGCTTGAACCCAAAAAAGGAAATCATTTGAAATATAATTTGACCAAATTTACATGGATGGCTCATACTTTATGTTCAGACACAACAACGATATAATTTAAAGTATTTAATTATTTTGTTTTGACCAACCTAAAGCAAACCACCATTGTTAGGGCCTGATGCATACTAATGGCTTTCCTGCAATCCATTTCATCAGCAGATGCATACATCACTGTTGACTTTACATCAGTTTATGTCGATTCTTCACCCTGAATCGACATGCTATTCTTTCTAGTGCTTACCCATGAAGAATATTCATCTCGTGCTTGTATCAGCACTTACAACATTTCACTCGCCCTGTGTATTGTAATACGATGAGACATCATTTGGTGTGATGGGTGGTTAACTAATGATGTGTCAAAACATCGATCCATCGGTTCGACTCCGGGTTTTTTTCTACGCAATGAAAATCTATATTCATCAATCGGCATTGAATCATGTCACCTTCCCTGGCAACTGATCTACAATCATGATGAGAAAATAGAAATTTAATATTGGAGGCGCCATATAAGTATCTGTAAACAGCTACAATCCGGACCCGGTGACAACACTTCATCCGCAGCCTTAGGAAAAGGCCTTGCTGTACAATGGTAGGTAGAAATGATGTATTTTATAGAGGCTTAAAGTACAAAAATCCCAAGAAAATAAATATTGCAATCAGTGCATTAATCTCCATCCATCCAAGCATCCATTTAGAAACCTCGAACTAGAGACCATAGAGGCCAATGGTGATCAGTGTATTTATTCCCATTTTTACGACTGTGGTAGAACCTCCGGTCAACATTAACACGCGCATAGCTGGAGGAAAAACGGAATACACGGAAGAAAACACATTAATCTTTCGCACTGCAATATGCAATATCTAACAAGTTAAACAAATGACAATGTCAATCATGTCTGATACATGCACTGTAACATCAGTCATACTGTAGTAACACAAGCCAACCAAGGTCATCCATGAGATCACACCTCAGTTTGGGTCTGTGTTTGGAGGGTTTCCTTCTGGTACTTTGGTTTCCTCCCACAGTCCAAAGATGCATATAAGAGCGCTAATGGCATTTCCAAATTCCCCGTAAAATGTGAGTGAGTGTATGACTGTGTATGTGCTTGTGTGCCCCTGGCATAGGCTTCAGGGCTCTGGCATCCCTGTATAGGATAAGAGGTAAGAAGAATGAGATAGATGGATGGATGAATGGATGGATGGATGAATGGATGTTTAGGTAGATATTTTCTGATATCTGTTGTTCCCTGTTTACTTTTAGTGTTTTACTCTAATCTGTTAGATATCTCTATATAGGTGCATTTCTTTAGTCCCATTCAGGTAAGTGAAAAGAACTGCACAGATCAAACTCTGTATTTATTCCCCCCCAGAAAACATTCTGCATCATCATAAACAATATTATCATATGATACCGGCTACAGCACTGATCACGTCTGGACAGACAACAGTGTAATAATGTCAGGTAGAGAGGGATCCATGAGCGGCTGAAGCTCCTGCGGAATCGATCAGGAGATAAGTTTTACACCAGCTGGGAATTTATGTAGTCATGAAAGCATAAAGTAGTTTTACTGCCGTGGTTCGAGAGCACCGGCGTCACATTGATTAGAAACTAATCTGGGGGTATCTTGTAACAAATACAGCCATTGTGCTTCTGTTACTTTAATGGCAGACTTGCTGTATGTGAAAAAAAATGGGCATTTAATTCCACACACACACACACACACACACACAATCTCTACTTCCTTTACACGTTTAGATCTTCATCAACTTTCCGGATGGTAAGCTCAACATCTGACTTGTCACTAAACACACCATATACACAACACACACACAATCTCACTGGTGTTGACAGGTCTGGCATCTGGTTTTGGTCCCCACACAAGCCTTGATGACAGACCGTACTGTGTTCGGTGTGTGTCACTATTACGCAAGGTCGTTCTACCAGAAAGGAAAATAAACAAGGTATTTTTTTCCATGATTTCATGAACACAATAAAAAATTCAAATATTTCCAGGACAGTGTGAATATTCATTTCCCTATCAATCCAGGTGCATGTCAGTCTTGTTCCTTCGAGACACTGCTAGCGAGAGAGAGAGAGAGAGAGAGAGAGATGTAGGTCAATAAACAGTCTTTTATTGGCAGCGGACTGAATGTCTTGCCAATGAGAGAGTGCTCTAAGCTGTGGATGTTATTGGCAAGTGATATTAATGAACCGACGTGAGTGACAAAAGGACAAAAAATCAATAGCATGTACAAACACTGAACACACACCTAACTGGGATCATCCTCAACAAAGGATTACAGTGATAAACTAAAAGTGTCTAGAGGTATTTTCTTAAGAATAAACATATTTTCTTTTCCTCTTCATTAATACCTGTTCATTAATATTAAAACCAGCACCCACATAAAACATATTAACTCACTACATAAATGAAGTTTACTTCCCAAACTGCAATAAATTATAATTAGTTCCAGGAAAGCACCATTTTACCTGGCAGAGCTACAACAGAGTCCCAGTCTGCACATGCCAGAAGAAAATAAACACCCATTATGATTATTATTATTATTATTATTATTATTATTATTATTATTATATAATGAAATCTATTCGCCAAAATGTCTTACAAACAAGGTTTAGCTGTTCGTATGTTAGTCATACTTTCTCGACTTTACTTTAGCGGCCATAAGAACAAAAAAACAACTCATTGAGGAATTACATGCGAGGGTTCTTCTGAACGGATCTCCCATGAGGCTGAACATTTTACCATAAAGCTTTGGGTGACTATTAACTTCTTGTATGTCTGTATAAAACGGCTGCACGATTTGATATAAAAAAAAAAAATTCACATTGAGGTTATTTTGACACAGTATTCAAACGTATTTATCTAGGCTAATAACAAATAATTGGACAATCATCTCATTAAGAGGACATTTGGAAATATTTATTTATCAGCTCAAAATTATATTAAATAAATAATTCCTTATTGACGAACTCTATGTAAATTACTGACGATGCATATATTACCTGTAATAAATTGCAACCTTTTGCAATTAAATAGTTGCGCAGGTCTGTAGTGCAATTTGGATTAATTGTGAAGCCCTACTCTATACAATTGTCTCCTCGCCAAGCTGGCAATCAGTTATGCCATTTACATTTCAGCATTAGGCAGACGCCCTCATCTGATGCATCTTACATTTTTATCTCATTACATATGAGCAGTTGATGGTTAAGAGCCTTGCTCAAAGGCTCAAACTGGTTGTGGTGGGGTTCGACCCTGAGACCTTCTGGACTGTAGTCCAGTGCCTCAACCACTCAGCTACCCCTATTTTAATCATCAAAAGAAATGTACCATGTTGCATTTTTTTTTCTGCACACCAAGGCAACTGCTATGCCGCAGAAACACGCACATGTACAGTATAATGCCAAGAACTGCGCATGCTAACAATACGGGTGAGTATGGCTAACCGGAACTAGCTAACTGGGAACAGGTCAGGAACTGGGAACTGTGTGGTTATTAATCAATCATCAATTGGTCTAATCAAACCGATAATCAATTATGGAATGATTTCTGACTCTCATCACTACTATTAATCTAGACCTACTTTCCCAAAGAGATCAATCCCATTCCAACACAAGAGCATAAGATGATCAGTAGCCTATACACTATTAATCAGACTAGAGCTGTTAGATTAAAAATAAATTCTAGAGAAATTCATGTTATATTACACTGTAAGACCAGATGTACAAAACGCTGTTGTTATCCATACCATTTATTTCTGCTGGGAAATTATTTATAAGGAATCAACTGAACAGATGGGAAATGAGAAACAAAGCAAAACAATGAGGAAAAAATACACACTACAGAAAAAAAAAACCCGGATGTTTAATTAACACCATGATAGGAAGGCAAAGTAATTACTTATATTTTTACATCCATATATATAAAACTTTTCTTTGTGCTAAATTACTTTATATCACAGTGCTGCTAAATTCTTGAATCTGACAGGTTCCCGGTCAATTATTGTTTCTAATGTAGCAACTTGTTCACAGTGGCCTGCATGGCAGATGCTCCACATAATCAATGTAAAATCAGCTAATAACAAAAACATATAATCTTTACACCGTAAGGTGACTGTTTCACTTTTAACAGGAACTATCTTGTTTTTGCTGACTTTGCACAATATAAAATATGCCCATAAACGGTTAAAAGTATGATATGTGAGTCTTTAACGAACAAATAGGTAATTGTTGCCAAATTGCTGTGGTATAAGCATTTTTCATACTTACTGAATGCAGCTTTAAGACAAAAACCTCTCCAGCCATTCAGAAAGAATTTATAAGATGTGGTATAGGCTGTAGCATGTCTCTAAGTAATAGAGTGATTCAAAAAACAACCACAAGCATGCAGATTCCAATCTGAAGTATCTACCTCGGGTTCTTCCACAATAGAATGAGGATGATGTCAACAAATTCTGAAAAAAGGGTGAGGTTTTTTCATATCCATGACTTTTTTTGCTTTCAGAAACAAACTGCTGCTATTAAACCTCAGATTCAAGGACAGAGCAGTATTTGCACATATTCCAGCTTCCCTGGAAAGGTATAGATTTGTTGAAGAACTTCTATCACGAGAAAGAGAACATTTGAAGTAAACCCATCAGTCTTGAAGAAACATTTTCAGTTATTTGGAAATAACAGTTTAAATTACTACTAAAACCACAAGCACAGATCCCAACAAGAAGAAGGATCCCCACAGGTTCTTCTGTAATCTGGCACACTCCTCCAATGAATAATGGTGACTAGACCAAATTCTGAAGTTAGGAATGGTGTTTCATGTCATATCAAAGCAACCACACTTTTTGCTGTAGAACATTTTTTGGTTCATATGTGAAATTATAGCGTTATTACAGGCCTTACTTGAGCAGATAAAGAGAGGTAACATCAAGTAGTAACTTGAAATTTCCAACCTCTGACTAGGAAAGAACCGTGAATTCCTACTTAGGAAATCATGAAAACCTTCTCAACCCTCATTTACCACCAATATGGCTGTTCACATACCTTCACTCCTTTAAAGGATATAAAAAAAACCTCATAATCACTCATAAAAATAATTAGGAAATGATTGCAAGTTAAGGTTTCCCATTTCCTAAATTAAATCAAATGCAGCATTACCACTGGCTCCTCATCAGTCCTGGAGACAAACAATGTTCTAAAACACTATGGACTTTGTAGTTATTTATACCGCTCTGCTTGAAGCCAATTAGCACCAAGTTTTATCCACCAGTTCGGAACTCTTGGAGTGACTCACTAACACAACCACAAAACACACATATCCCAACAAGGATAATCTACCTCAGCTTCCTCTGTAATCTTCCAGTGCTTGATTGATGAACAATGATGTCACTAAGCCCTGAAGGCAGGATGGGCTGTGTCATATCCATGCAAACACACTTTTTCTGTAAGTCCTAAACAGTCCATTAGTGGTCAACAACATTAGTCTTCAAAACTGAACGTTGACAAGGCTCTACCAGACTGGTCAAAAACGATGCTAGGAGCTAAAACTAAAGCTTGCCAAACATCTGGAGCAGCCATTGCACAAATTTAGGAGTTCCTACCAAATTACAGATTTGTTGAAAAATTACATGATCATCAAAAGAGAGATACATTAAATAATTAGCAGAGGTTACCAGTCATTTCTCGAGAAAGCAACTTCTGCTTGCTTACTTGCTTGCTTACTTATGTAGTTGTAGAGTTCTTTACCACCATTTAACAATAAAATATATACAGCCATCCGAGTAAAATATAATCAGAAGCATGCAGATCCCAATCTGATGGAATGCAACCATCACCAATGTCACCAAGTGCTGAAGCAGAAGTCTGTTTCAGTAATACTGTACAACCATCTTTACTAAGTAGTTCCTAAACTGTCCAATAATGACATACCTGTATAGTAATGTGCAAAGGTCTTGAGCCACTCCTCAATTCTTCATATGTTGCTTCCAAAGAGCCAAACTTTCTTGCATTCAATTTCCTTGTAGTTCTCCAAGTTTCCTGTGCGATTCTTTTGGCTCTGAGTATTGGCAAGTTTTGGCTCTAATTTTCTGTCCAATCCCTGTACCTGAACAAGGAATGTTTTTTTTTTGTTTGTTAAGCCACACAGTGACCTATAAATCAATACCGTTTGACAGGTCTACATATTTTCTGGGGCAAGCTATGTATCTCTAAACTAGAGCTTGGTCAAAAGTAGTCATGGCCAAATGAGGCTTCAGGAAGCACCAAGGCTTTTCATTGGAATGATTTTGGAAATGGTCCATTGCTCGTCAAGAAACACCAACATTACCAGTCAAAAGTTTGGACACATCTTTTAATTCAATGGTCTTTCCTGATTTCCTTTATTAAGGAATCCAAACTACGATTAAAAAATAATAATAATAAAAAAAAAACAGATGTTGAGATGTGTCTGCTCTGTAAAGCCTTCATAATGGCTCTAACTTGAGGTGCTGTTTGTTAATTGGTAGTTTCTGAGGGTGGTACAGTAACTCTAGATGAACTTCTCCTCAACAACAGTGGTAAGTTTTGGTCTTGCCTATCTGGAATGGTCTTCATGAGAACCAGTTTCATCATGGTGCATTCTGGGTTTTGGAAATGCACTTGACAATACTGTTCTTGCAAGAACTATTCCAGAACTGCTGACCTTCAAGGCTTAAAATAGCAACTGACTGTTGTTGTCCATGCTATTATTCAAGTATTGTTGTAGAATGTAGAAAATAAATCATAAAAAAAAAACATTGAATTAGAAGATGTGTCCAGACTTTTAACTGGTACCATACTTCTAAAACATGTTTTGCAGCAAAATCAATTTACTTTCGGGAGCCTTTGGTTATGGTCCAAGAATTCATTACCGTAGGTGATATAGCAGGCATTCTGTCACCATTGAAATCAATGCAGATTTTATGTAGGTTTAATAGTCACCCACATACACACAAAAAATGCACACTACACTCTTTTCATTTACTGTCAGTCATGGGAGTATAAATGACATTGCCACAAATAAGGGACGCACAGAAACAAATAAAAGAGAATGACACTTCTGTTGGGGCTTCAGGGGGTTATGAGATGGGACTTGGTACCCACTTGAGCAGTACATATGGTACAAGAAGAAATAAATGGGATTCTAATAGATTTTATTCAGAACAAGAATCTTCGCCACTATGACTGGATTGATCTGGCTTCTCTTCGTCCCCCACCATTGGGAAAACACCATCTCACATGGAACTGAGGATCCAGATGTATGTAATGACTGAAGAGGTCACTGGTATAGTCAATGTTATTGTCTACGCCACTAGTCAAATGGATCCCCAGCTCTTAAAATGTTTATTCTGCCAAATAACAGTCCACTTGTACTGAAGTGTTTTTTTTTATTTTCCTTTTTCTCTCTGGCTTCATTTGAGAACAAAACTGAAAAGATAGATACAAGAGGAAAGAATCATTGCTACTATAGATGTACTAACTATTAATTTATACAATCATCACTACTAAGTCTAATACTACAACTCACATAGTTTTGTTGGATAACCACTTCCCACATTTCCTTTCAATGAAACAATATCAATACTTCACTTAATCACAAGCCAAACTAACATCAGTCCACCCTTTTCAAAATACATTTCAAAGTTCCACCCTTTTCAAATACGTTTAACCAGGAAACGAGGTCTTGTTTGTGGATGGTCATGGGCTTGTTTTATTATTTTTTTATAAAAGCCTCGAGGCAAGTGTTCATCTGAGATGCACCTCCTGCTCCACACAAGCCTCAAAGCCTCAGTTTCAACAGTCTCTTTTCTAGATCTCTAATTACTCCCTTTGTTGCTTCCAATTGAAACCTACCGTAGGACTGACAAGTACAGTGGTACATCCACTGTATCCGCTATGTTCAGCCACACATTTGAATGTAGTTGATTTCTTTCTGATATACTGTATTAGTTCTTGGTTTATAAATCTCTTACTGCGTGATTCATTTGAACTCAAACTTAAATGAATTCTTATTATGGGTTCTCAAACAATACCTGTACAATATCCTTTCATCTGTACCCATTCTACAATGTTCCCATCCTTGAAAATTTCACAATGTACTCAAAACAATATTGCATGCTACAGAGTTCCCCTGACCTTCTCTTGTATTGTTCTACCTTCTCCACCTCCACCTCTCTATGAAACATGGCATATCGATTTTCTTACACAATCCGGTCTAGACATGCCTCCAGTCTGTTAAATCCAAACGTGTCAAAAAGAAAATAACATGGAGCTTTGCTAGTTTTGATCTTGTGCTAGTTTTAGAAGTGTAAGGTATGTGTAAGGTATGCCTTGGTGTGAACTACTCACACTGAGTACCAGGAGGAAACCCATCAAGCACAGGGAGAACATGCAACTACACACACATACTGTCATTGTACAACTAATAAAGGCACATCTCTTTTAGAGTACAGTATAATGTAATTTATTAAAAAGTCTGATAAAAAGTATAAATCTTAGAGGTGATTGCTAAAAGATCCAGGTTTCACCTTGTGGAAAAAAACAAAAGTAATGACCCTTTAAATTAGAGATGGGGGAAATCGATTCTGTGATGAATCGCTATTCTTTTGTGTGGCGATTCTAGAAACCCACACCGCCTCCAAAACTTTTTTCTTTTTTTTTATCATTTCTTAATTCATATTTGCATTTGAGGTTGTAAAATGTTGCTATTTCTCAATAATCCTACAGGTGACACACTGTTAACTATTCACACACTAGCAGGCAGCAACCTGTGTGGTAGGAGCAAATTATTTGCTAAATTTGTTTAGTATTGTAACAAAATCACAAATTTTATCAGGATATTTATAAAAATTGTGATATTTACAGAATTAAAAACTGAATCGGTCCCTGGTGATTCCTATATATATTCCAATCCCAGGAGACATAGGGCACGAGGTGGGGTACACCCAGGACAGGCTGACACTCCATTGCAGGGCACACTATACTGTACACACACTCACATGCTCATTCACATACTATGGGCAGTGTGGGAACGCCTGTTAACCTAATCTGCATGTCTTTAGACTGTGGGAAGAAACCAGAGCACCTGGAGGAAACCCACCAAGCAAAAGGGAGCACATGTAAACTCCATGCACACAGACCCGAGGCAGGAATCGAACCCGGAACCTGAAGGTGTGAGGTGACAGTGCTGACCACTAAGCCACCTGTATATCTATATCAATGTTTTCTAACTTCATTTAAATTATTATTTTTTGGACCCCAGGGTTAGTACAGTGATGCATGAGATCAGAGCCCACCTGTACCACTCGAGTCCCTGATCGTAGAACCTGTCGAAGAAGTGCGGCTCCGCGCCCACGGCGCGCACGTCGGGATGCACGCGCAGGAACTCGAGCAGCGCGCGCGTGCCGCCCTTCTTCACGCCGATGATGATGGCCTGGGGGAACTCTTTACTCCCGAAGCTGTCGGACACAGAGAGGTTAGAAAGCTGGCTCGGAGCTCCTAGAGCGCCGCGCTGCTGCACGGACGCGTTGCGAAGTTCGGGTAAAGTTGGTGCGCGCTCGCGCGGCGGCGTCGGTGTGAAGTCGCAGTATCCGGTGAGGCAGTAGAGCACACAGGTGATGAAGATGATCATGGTGAAGAACACGGAGGCTCTGGAGGGCGCTTTCAGGTGCGGGGTGAACCTTGTCGCCCAACATCCCATGGGTAGCTGTCCTTCTCCAGAGCTGATGTTGGAATCATGCCGTAAAGCCGAATGTCCAAACTGCCGACATGAAACACACTCACTGTCCTGCTGCTGCCTCTTTAATCACTTCGCAATAAATCCTCTGGCAGCAGAGTGTGCCATGCCTCCTTCCATTAAAACATCAGAACTATTCATTAATAACAGTTTAATTTATACTGTCTCGGGAGACTGATGTCTACTTATCTCTGTCCTGCTGCTCTTCTTCTAGTGCACAGGGTTACCAGTCCAGTGGACACCTCCCTGTTTGATCCTGAGCCACGCCCACCTCCAAGCCCCGCCTTTCCCATTTGTTGCTAATTAGGACTGTTCCTGAGAATGTCTTGCTATTTATAGTAATATTTGGACACCATTGTAAGACATACTTTATTACTGTAACATGTTCGAGATTTTTATTTTTAAATATACTGCAGAGTTTAACCATATATTAATCTCCTGCATATGAGAGTCATGCACACAGACACAAAAAAAAAGTTCAAGTTATTTGCCAAATACAAAGATATGCAAATAAAAAAATATAAAAAATAAAAATAAAAAGTAAATATACAGCCGTGGGAAAAACATCCTTCGAGAGCAACTTCTCCCAATTGTCCAAGAACAGTTTGGTCATAAACAATGATGTTTTCCAGCATGATGGAACACCTTGCCATAAGACAAAAGTGATGACTAAGTGGCTCAGGGAACAAAACATCGAAATTCTGGGTCCGTGTCAGGAAGCTACCCAGATCTTAATGCCATTGAGAATTTGTGGTCGATCCTCAAGAGGTGGGCGGACAAACAAAAACCCACAAATTGTGACAAACTCCAAGCACTTATTATGCAAGAATGGGCTGCCATCATTCAGGATGTGGCCCAGAAGATGATAGACAGCATGCCAAGGCGAATAGCAGAGGTCTTGAAAAAGAATAATAGTCAAATATTAACTCTTTGCATAAACTTAATGTAATTGTCAATAAAAGTCTTTGACACTTACTGTAGTATACCATAGTAACATCTGACAAAAAGATCTAAAAACACTGAAGCAGCAGACTTTGAACATTCATATTTGTTATACATATCATTCTTAAAACTTTTGGTCAAAGCTATACACCACTCATTTCTCTTCTTATTTTTTTTTCCAAGTATGGTTTTCAAACTTCTTCCTGTACAACACATCCATAATAACCAAACCGCTGAAAATAATTGATTTCTGTTCTTGGGTTAATCGGAAGTCTTTCTTTAAAAGAGAGTTGTTGTTCTCTTTAGACAAATGCCATTAAGAGGTATTTCAGAAAGCACAGATCAAATAAATCACGTCAATGTTGACTTTTTCCACATTTCTTTAAATTGTACTATAATTCTGTTAACAGTAGAAAGGGGGGATTTCATGATTCCAAGCTATTTGTCTATGGGAAAATCCGTGAAGTCATTCTATAATATGGGGTACATTTCAAATAAGTAAAAAAGTACAAAAACAATGTCCTTTCTCAATAGAGCAAATAGTGACTCAATTCAGAAAATGCTTTCAGTCTGATATATCTACTACTTGCAAAGTTTAAACAATAAAAAATTCATTTTTACATTCAATTATCTACACTACTGTATAACATAGTTAACTGTTTCCTTATTGTGACTCCTAATGTTAGTGGGACGACTTATTCGGCCTCATGAACAGTTTAACATCGTATTTGAACAAATAATTTACCATTACAGTGTACATAAAATTGTTGACTGTCAATTAATGTACTCAGTGACGGCGAGCTGTTACAGATTATTATTTCTTTTAACTGAGAGGGCACTTGGCAGCACGGTGGCTTAATGGTTAGCACTGTCCCCTTGTACCTCCACATTCTGGGTTTGATTCCCAGCCAGGTCCAATTCCAGCCTGCCTCTGTGTGGACGGAGTTTGTTTGGTGTGTTCCCCCGGGTACTCCGGTTAGCAGAGTAGGCTAATTGGTGCTCCCAAATCGCCCGTTGTGTGAATGAATGTGTGAGTGTGTGTAAGGGTGTGTGCCCTGTGATGGATTGGCACTCTGTCCAAGGTGTACCCTGCCTTGTGCCCTAAGTCTCCTAAGATAGGCTCCAGGCATCCCACGACCCTAAATACAAGATAAATCGGCATTGAGTGAGTGAGTGAGAGGACACTTAATGTAGTGTGTTTAAAACGTACACCACAGAAAAGAATGAGATAATTTGATGCTGGTCACTTGGCAATGGGACAAATAATTCTGTTAGTAACTTACTTGATATATATACTGTATAATCCCCTGCTAGACTAATGCACTTATCCCAGTGCTTGGATACCATCAAGGTCAAAAGATTTCTCAGTACACCAAAATCAATGATTGGACTGCCTCCTTCACATGTGAAATGCTGGCCTCCCAGGAACTCCTTTAATGGGCAAACATGTGGAAATGGCTTGGAGCGAGGTCAGGACTGTAGGATGGAAGCAGATATAGAGAAATAGCCGAGTTCCTGTAATGTGCAAATGGTGTTGGTAAATTATTGTGTTCACAGTTCCCATGGACAGATGCGTCTCCTCCGCAAGTTGTCATCAAATTCTCTGTCAATTTTCAAAGATCAGAAATTTCACTCGCTTAATGTTGATTTTCAAGAATCAGTCATTCCACTCGCTGAGTGTCCTCCAAGCCACCTTATTCATAGATTAATGTTTGCACCATTCAAATGTTGTGTCATCACCATACTTTCTGTTAAATACTTACTATTTCTTCATTCCCAAGACATTTCCACACAAGTCCTGGTTTGACTTGAATACCTCTTGTAGTAAATATGAATTATTCTACAATTGTTTCGACATAAAGGATGACATGTTTATTATTGTAATTATAATTTATTATCATTAATAATAATGATTGAATCAGATACTAGCATTTAAACAAATTTTTTTAATTTTCTTAAAATATTTAAACATGAATTTTTACCCTAATAATTGTCATACGCAATCTCAGTTGCATGAATTATGAGTTCATTAGCATCACTAGTAGACTGATATTTCACTGGAGTGAAACGTTTTATGGCGAAAAGCTTCAATATGCCATGAACAAAAGTAGAAGTGAAATGTTATCTGAGGTATGTTTATGATTAGTACTTTCCTTAACATAGCAGGAATGCCAGTTTAAAAGGCTGACGCCACTGACTCATGCGCATACTCACAAGGTGCAACATGTAGAGGGACACCTGTCACTAAGGTCACCAGCTCAGTAGGGATCGTCTCCGAACTGTCCGTAAACATCTCCTCTGTCTCTATCTGTCTCACGCTGACACAGAGTGCCTTCTCCTCTCTAATTAACGCTATGAGACAGGTGTCATTACGGCCCAGACTCAGTGGTGCCTGAGGCCAGACTAAAATCAACGCTGTGCAACTTTGCCCCAACTCTTTGATGCTCATGGTAGATGATTAATACAAACCACATCATGTTGTGATTTTTAATAATGAGGTAGAGGATCTTCAGGCTTGAGCTGAAATCAAACACATGGGGCTCTAGATTCCTTCAGTACTTAGAGTTCAGAAATGGTTCTATGATTCCAGAGAAAATGGTGTTTAGGAAACTTCAAAGTGCAATAATTAACTTAACCACATGGTTGTTAGATCAAAGCCTTTTCATATACCACGTGGAATGTCAAGTTTACTGTATTCACTTATATATGCGCACACATATCCTACAGTACAAAAGCATGACACGTCAGTTATTCATAAATTAAATAAAAAATCGAACACTAAAAGGAATGAACAACTGTGGGATAGAAAAGTCATCCACTTTAGGGTGCTAACAGGAGCTTTTGCATGAACCATAATATTCCATGCATCATATAAACACCTGAATCAGAACAGAACATGAGGGCCGGTGTAAATATTGATACTCTATTTAATATGTAAATATTATCCATGTAAACACTCAGTTGTTGGAATGAATACGAGGGTGAGTCAAAAATGATTCACACTCGGTTATATTAAAACTTCTGTTGGCCACACCGTCTTATCAGGGCTTTCCATTCAAGGCTACGGTCTCTACAGTGACAGCTGTGCAGGTGTGAACGTGTTACATCAGTCCATTAGTAACTCCGGTGTGAGTAAAAATGGACGCCCTCCTTGTGATTTGCACGAAAGAGGAGCAACGTGCAGTGATTATTTTATTTTTTTTTTTTTGGTCAGATTTTTTTGGTACCTGGTGCCGAAACAACTCACGGAAGAGCATAAACAGAAGTGTTTGGATATCTCATTGACTCACTCCAATGAAATATCCAAACCAAATTTGGATTGATACTCTGGGGAAGGTTAAAGTTTCCTAAAGAGAATCATCACTGATGACGAGACATGGATTCATCACTACGAGCCTGAGAGTAAACGCCAGAGTATGGACAATCACAGGCCGAGAAAAACTTCATCAGATGGGAACAGTTTTCTGGGATTCTCCAGGGCTTTTTTGAATTGAAACATATCCTCGTTATAGTCCTGATCTTCCGAGCGCCATCAGACCTTCACCTGCTTGTTCCTCTAAAATCAGTCCTATGAGGACGAAGAGTCACTTCTGATGAAGAAGTGAGGACAGCGGTGCATTCGTGGCCCACAGCTCAGCCTAAAATATTTTTTAATGAGGGTATAAGAAAGTTTGTGGACAAATGGACAAAGTGTACTGAAAAACAAGGAGATTATGTAAAAAAAATGATGTATTTGTCTTTTCTAAAAGTTAATAAAAAAAATTATTCTACAGCTAGTGTGGGGATAATTTTTTACATACTGTCGTACATTTTGTCTGCACACGATTGCCTCATGTAGAGGTAAAATTAGGTGGCATGAAAAGTTATTGATGACTGTTATAGATGACTGAAGACTCCAGTATATCTTTGATTCAGACTTTCATCCTGGCTTATGGTCTTTGGTGGCGGAAGTAGCTCTGATTGGCTTGCATTTCATATGTGGAGATGTATCTAATCGGTCAAAGATTAGAAGAGAGCGTTGATAACTACAACGCAGAAGGCATGATTTGTTGGAAGCCTAACCTAACTTCAAGAGCTGATAAAAATGTCTTCCTTTTTTTCCAGCAGAAAAAAAGCTTCATATCATGCAGAACCACTTTGAGCATGACTAATAAAACTACAATCTGCTTGTAGGCATACATCTTATCGGTCCGGTGTCAATTTGAACACATTCTCACTCTTGCTCTACTGTATACTGCTTACCCTGTACAGGGTCATTGAAAGCCTGGAGCATACAGTATCTTACACCATGGACAATGTCCCAATCCATTACAGGGAACAAACATGCACACACTTACACACTCCAGGGAAATTTGGGAACGCCAGTTAATCTAATCTGCATGTCTTTGTACTGTGGGAGGAAAAAGGAAAACCCAGAGGAAACCCACCAATCACAGGGAGAACATGCAAACTCCATGCACACAGAGACGAAGCGGGACTCGAACCCAGATCCTGGAGGTGCAAGGCGACAGGGCAAACCACTAAGCCAACGAGCTGCCCAATGGTGTAATTAGCCACTAAAAACTTTACTCAACTTTTGGCTTTATTACCATCATTTGCCTCCTTTTTAGTATTTTTAAACAATCATTTATTTTTGCCACTTTGCAAAAATGTTCCTGTTCTCTGAACTGCCCAAGCTCAAATTCATACTCTCAGTTAAAATAGAATGTAATTCTATGATATAAAATATAAAAAATAAAACCTATTTTTGAAGTAGAGCTGATTAGGGATGAACGTATCATAGCAAGCATTCCTGCACGAGCTGCACAGTTGACATCAGATCACAGGAGTGCTGATTATAAAACCTGGCTTTCGTTGTACACAGTAAACCCCAGTTCAGCTTAGCCACTTTTGGGATTCTTCTGCACACACTTATTTTAGTCCCCCTTCCTCTCTCACTCTGTGAGAGTTCGCTCTGTGTGTGTTTCTCTGTGTGTCTGTCTTCCTTTATTACTACACCCATTCTGTACAGTGCACTACATTTTACTCTATACTTATAGTTAACCACAAGGCTCTCATACACTGCTCTTTGGAAGGGCTGCCTTGGCCCGCCATACCTCACTGCTCTTGCGTGTGTGCAAACATCGCACAGCAGGCCAGGAAAATAATTTTAGAGGGTGGAAGACTCTTCTACATCCATATAATTTGAACGAAACGCAGTAGACTATAGTACGATGGCATTTTGTTTTGATCTGAAGTTTCATTGTGAACTATGTGTCTATCTCTCTATCCATCTATAAACAACTTAGTGCTTCTTATTGTATCAATCATCATCTATACCACTTTATTCTGTATATACAGTAGGGTCACAGGGGCCTGGAGCCTATCCCAGGAGACTTAGGGCATGAGGCGGGGTACACCCTGAACAGGGTGCCAATCCATCGCAGAACACACACACTATAGGCAATTTGGGAACGCCAATTAGTCTAATCTGCATGTCGTTGGACTGTGGGAGGAAACTGGAGTACCCGGAGGAAACCCACCAAATTACATGCGCACAGAGGCGGAAATCGAACCTTGCCAGGAATCGAACCCAGACCCTGAAGGTACTGTACAAGGCAACAGTCCTAACCACTAAGCCACCGTGCTGCGTATGGCTTAGTGGTGAAGTATATATTAATAATACTTAGTAAAGTATATATTAATAATACTTGTATTATTAATATAGACATATGGTTGGAATGAAACATCTGACAGACAGATGTTGCATTCCATCTACAAGCCTATATTAATAATAGTGTGCTGTTAAAGGGAAAACAGTCATTCATGGGGGATGTCATATGATGTAACCTGACACAGGTATCACCCTTTAATAATTTTATATATTACATTCCTTTAAATTAAAGAACCATCCAAATCACCCGTATCACACAACACATGCTTTTTCAAAGACACGCGAAACCAGCCAACTGCATCTCTTCAAAGGGCGTTGGATGGCACTCTTTATACCCCTCTTTTGCCTACATGAACTCACAACCATGCATGATTGACTAGTGGAAAGTGAGTAAATGTGTATGCCATCCTTCCCAATTGGAGAGCATGGCCAAATTGTACTGCCTTGCCTTTTCTGACTTCAGGCTAAGGATGACCCTAGCATCCATGGCTTTTGAACTCACACTCTCCTAATGCTTGGGTGAACGTGTTTTGGTTTTCTAAAGCCCCATTGCAGGCATTCAACCCATTTATAAGTACATTTAGCATTGTGGAACAATGACAACTTAGTGTCCACCATACAAGTAGGATGTAACTCTAGAAACTCTGTGCTCAATGAGGCCCCAGATTGCGATGTGTATTGTACAGTATGTGTGCGTGCGCACACGTTTGAGGGCGTTTCTGCAAGTAAACACCTCTCCAGCTGTTCAAACTATCCCAGCACATCTGGACGAAGGTGATTATGGGATTTTACACCCATTACCGCAGGTGATATGGTGCATCGTCCTTGTCTACAGATTTCTCATGAATAGGTAACTGTACAGGGTCGACCAAAGTCTCCAAACGTACAGGAAATGGAAGCTTATTGACATAAATCGCTATTTCTTTGTGAACACACATGTTCCACTCATGATGTTTGAATGTGAATGTGTTGCCATGTGACAGCTTCCAGATCAAAGCAATGAGAGCGATTGCGGTACCTTCTTCTTGTTTTAAAGGGATTCTTAAAGGATATCCAAAAACACATTTAATACAAACAAAGTATGAATAATTTCAGACGACATTTTTGCAAAACAACTACTGAATTTCCATAAATTTCCACATTAGGTGCCGCCAGCCTTTTAGATTAGAAAGCACAAACAGCAACTAGGAATACAGATGCAATTAAGTGGATGTGAGTGGATTCACAAACCACAAATAATTACAAATGAGGCTGAAACGGAGCTAATGTAAGGCTGGTAGCACTACATCACTACATCACTTAATTTCTACATTGTTAAATAGAGAAAACAGGAATGAGAGGTCTTTTGTTTTCACTTCTGTGTTGCTGTTGAAGATTGAATATTTAGTTACTTTTATTGTGGTTATCTATCTATCTATCTATCTATCTATCTATCTATCTTGTATAATTTGATTTGATGAATTGGGTTTTGAACAAAACCATGAGGCGTCCTTGAGTAGATGAATTGCCACATCATTGATCATGCTCTCAACCAGGTGTGGAAGTAATGCACCGTGACTGCAGTAATATTTAATGTGCCATATTTTCATCCTTTAAGGCTGGGAACAACTTTGAGGTCCATAGTGGCTTCGTAGCAGATGGACATTTGTCACAATTTGGCTGAGGCACAAAGTCAGCCTGACAAAATGACAAAAGACAACCTGACATAAAAAAAGAAAAAGACCCAATCACTAAGTTTGCATGAAGAATATTTATTTAGTCTGATTGAAACCATTCTGATTTGAGATTTAAATGTAATTGTTTACCTGGATGTGGCGTAGCATTGCGGTTAGCATTGTGGCCTTAAACGGTCAGAAACAATCCAGGAACCATCAAGGACCAAGCCTGCTGGAACACCAGTGTCACTGTCTACAGTCGAGTAAGTTTTACACCCCCATGGACTTAAAGACTGCCATCAGAGGATGAAGCCCTTACTCCAAAATGTTTGCAGTTGACCACATAAACAAAGAAAATGGTTTCAGGAGGAAAGCTTAGACCAGAGGTATGTTTGGAGAAGTAAAGGTGAAGTTTTCACCCCCAAGAACATTGTACCAACTTTGGGTCTGTTTTGCTGGTGGTGGAAATGGTGCATTGCACAAAGTGAATAGAATAGGTAAGCAAGGTAACCTCAATCATCAGCTAGATCAGGGGATCTACAGATTTCAGCTCCAACCCTTAAAAAAAAACTTACCTGCATGTAGCCTTAGTAAGTCTGAAGACCTCGATTAACTTTTTCAAGTGTGTTTGATCAGGTTTGAAGCTGAACTCTGCAGGACTGTGGCTCTCTAGGACCGAACTTGCCTACCTCTAAGCTAGATGGTTGAACCTTGGACAGGTTTTTCAACTAAACAGTTACCCCAAAAACACCCATCAAAGTTGGAGATACATGAGGCAGGTGATTTTTCTATGCATTTTAAACCAAAACTCTATCAAAAAATATGTGGACCATGCTTTCAAAAATGTGACTGTGAAACCAACTAATTTAATCAGACACTACCAGTTCTGCCAGTAAGTGTGGTCAAATATCCAACCAGAATTCTGACAGAAGCTTATTGATGTCCTCCAACACATTTACATTTATGGCATTTGACAGACACCCTTATCCAGAGCGATTTATATGTTATCTCATTTTATACATCTGAGCAATTGAGGATTAAGGAGTTTGCTCAAGGGCCCATCAGTGTCAACTTGGTGGTGTTAGGGTTTGAACCTATAACCTTTCAATCAGTAGTCCAACACCTTAACCACTGTGCTTCCCCTGCCTTCTTGGGAACCTGCCTCCTTGTGAAAATCCTGGTCTGATTAAATTTTTTGTTTTTCTTGCACACAATTAAATGTTTTAAATCTTGGTTTACAATTTTTTTGATAGGATTTTGGTTCAAAAAGCATAAAAAATAGCTTTCTGTATCTATTTCCAACTTTAATAGGTGTTTTGTGGTAACTGTTTAGTTGAAAAATCAGGTTTGCACACATGCACACCGAATTTCCTATTGTTGAATTACAGTAACACACTACAGTGTTTATATACAGTTACATTTTTAGGAACTCTGAAACTGTTAAAACATCATTAGGGATAGCCAAAATATATATGAAAAATTATTCCTCATGCTCCCGAAACCATTCTTTTACAGTTTGAGTCCTGGAATATACTTGTGTCATCCGGGAAGAAAAAAAAAAATCCATCAATAACCTAGTTATTCAGTACTTTCAGGTTTGTCGGTTGACTTCATTTTTAATGCCACATAATGTTCCTGAGCCGAGAACAGATCAATTAAAGAGGCTTGTACAGTGGCCACTATGCGTGACGGGTCCATCGCTTCATGTGCTTCCCTTCTTACCCTCATGCACCTATCTCTCTGAAATACACTGCAACAAGGTCCCATGTTTATGCTGCCTAGGAAACCGAAGCCTTTTTTTTATTATTATTTGCCTTACTAACAAGTTTTTAAATGTCCTTACAGCTGTTTAGTTCCAATCCTGTGAGTTCTCGTCAACCTGTATGCATGTGGAAATGCTCTTACTTTCACTATTAGACATAGCTATAATTTTTATTATGCACCTTCACCAAGAGTTTAAGTGATTTCCAATCACTGTCATCCATGATATTCATGGTTTTTTTTCTGGCCAAAAAATGTATAGTGTGTTGGGTAGTTCTTAATCTATTGAATCTATCTGAATTTATTTATTTATTAATGCTTGATGCAAGGCAACAAATTTTATCTTTCTGAACTTGTTTTTTTTTTTTTTTTTTTTTTTCGGCCAGGCAGATTAGTTTCCTTTTATATTTGTGTCAACAACAGCTTTTTCAGCTTCGACTTATTTTTATGCGTCCACAGGATTGGTCATATCTACCAGCTGACTCGAGCCAGTGAGTTGATCGGTTATCTGGGGCAATTGCTTCCATTAGGACCACCCATACATGCCTGTTGTTGACCTTTTGTGTGTGGGAGTGAAAGTTTCTCAGAACACACACACACACACACACACAGTGCTGTCTATCTCAATAAAAACTCTCGAACAGTATAGCTGCATACGCTCCTGGGACTATATGCCACATTTCCAGATAAAGTCACAGCCAAAGTGTGTATGGTGTTTACTGTTTCTTTTCCAATGTAACACACACACACACACACACACACACACACACACAATACAGGAATATAGACATCTTGAAAAAAAAAATCGAACACTGTTATTTGTGTACACATTTCATGAGCACACAATCTCCAACGCAAGGTGCTCAGACTTTTATTGCTGCCTTTCTTATCTCATGGTGTTGTGGATGCTGATAAGGAGTAAACAAGTATTTCTCTATTGTGAAGTAGGCTGTTTATCAGAATTTCAGGTGTGTGCCTGGAGGGTAGACTAGTGCTGCAGATAAAGCAACCTGAACGTGCATACCTGCTTTCATATGTGCATCTTAAAACAGACCACTCGAAAATAAGAATGTAAATGGCGTAAAATTAAATTGGGAGTAAGCCAAATAGCATGAGAGGGGAAGCCTCTTAGCTATGGATACAAAAGAAATCTTGGATTTTTTGTGAATAGTTAAGCAGTGTTAACTGAGAAAAAGTGTAAAATGTTAAATATTAAGGAAAAAAACAGGCTATTCATTTAAAACCAGAGATTTTGAAAAGTAACAATATAGATGGCAATACACAGTGTATTCACATTTGAGCAATTGGCAGATGCCCTTATCCAGAGTGACTTACATTTTATCTTTTGTTTTTGTTTTGTTTTTTTAATCGGAGTACTTGAGAATTAAGGGCCTTGCTCAAGGGCCCAACAGTGGCAAATTGGTAGAGCTGGGATTTGAACCTGGGACCTTCCAATCAGTAGTCTTAATCACTAAGCTACCCCTGATCCCCAATTCACATCAGATCAGTGCATAAGGTGCTTTATTCCCCTTCAAAAGAATTAATTAAGAAATTCATTGTATTAATTTCCCTTTAAGAATCAATTTCAGATGGATGGATGGATGGATTGATGGATAGATATAATTACTTCCAAACCAATTAAAACTCCATTACAAATAATCATCTCTGGGCAGTGGCTATGCACTGTACCTACAGTAAATCCTTCAAACTTGCAATTATCAAACCCTTGATTAAAAGCCTGACCACAACCTCTGTTACTGTTCAACTACTAGCCAATAGCAAACATCCTTATTATCACCAGGTCCTAAAATATGTTTAAGTACAGCAGTTATCCTCATACCTACTGTATATAGGAATAAGATTCATGGACTTCTTTAGGCCCCATCCAGAACAACACAGGAACCAGTTAAAGTGGTAAATGACCTACTACAGGTCTCTGATTAGGGTTGTGTGATCTTGGTTGCAACTTTTGAAGCCATTGATTCATTATATTTTCCATAGTGATGGAAATATAAAATGCAAAAATTAAGGAAATGTTTTTTCCTCACTCAGGTCTAACTTGACTGATCTTTTTCAAAGATGTGAAGAAGGAATTTCTATGTATACCAAGGCAAGGATTATCATTTAGTTACAGTCTGGATTACAGAATCCAGTCTGTCATTTAAAGCTCATGTAGATAAGATTACTATGATAGCCTACTTTCATTTGAGAAAGATTATTTACATAAAAAATATAATGTTATTACATGATGTAGAAAAAATTGTTTATGTTTTTGTTGCCTTGGTAATTATTGTGTAATACGTTACTGTCTGGATGTTCCAGTACGTATATAATAAAATTTCAATTTAATCTTGATTAAGTTTTTACCTTACCCAGAAGATTTTAACTTCTGGTCTTTCTTGATCTCCCAAGCCTGCCAATGGTGCCAACAAATAGCCTGCACCTTTTGTTGACAGGGGTCGCGTAATGGAAAGGTAAGCAAGGATGATTTCAAAGGCCCCTGAGTAAGTGCCTTGCTAAGGTAATTAAAAAGGTTGGTCAACAGTAATGGAACAGCCTTGTAATAAGCATCCAGAACTGAGTGTTTAAATCTCGGCTGAAAACATTTGCTTAGTCTTGCAATTTGTTACTAAGCTTTTCGGTCATACAAAGGTGCAGATCTGGATGGTTACCTTCTGGGTCTATCTTTTAATTATGTTATTATAATTAGTCTTTCCAGAATCCTTGCTTGCACTGTGCACAGATATAGCTTCTTAGACCAGTGCTGAAGCATTTAATAAATGCTTAGTTCTTTTTTGTATCTTTTATTATCGGAAATACAAAATATCAAGTGCTTAATTATCCTAAATGTATTCAATCACTTGTTTTTTAATTGTGACTAGTAAAGAAAATGCCGTATGAGTTCAAAAAATCAGTAATTGACACAGAACATAATTGAAATATTGTGTTAGGTTTTTTTAAGGTCGCCAATGTCTCACATCCAGAAAAAAAAGTCTATTTTCACAATGAACAGCATCATTTTCATTCATTCAATTTCATCTATACCACGAAGGCTGTGTGTGTGTGTGGGGGGTGGGGGGGTAATTGAACATAGATCCTGGAGATGCAAGGCCACAGTGCTAACCACTACGCCTAAATGTATTAATTTTTGTTCATCATCATCATCATCATCATTATTAATATTTTTATTATATGGTTCTGCAAAAAGGGATATGGCAAACATGAAAAAAGTAAGTAAAAAGATTTTTGGGGAAAAAAACACACCTGCAACAATTCAGAAAATCAAAAACTAGAGGAGGGGAACATTTTAAACTGATGTCTCTCTCTCTCATATCTTCCATGATGATGCTTTGAGCTCGTTGTACTTCTGAATTAAAGCGAATTGAATTTTGAGATGGAAAAGCGATGCCACCTAGTGGGAGACATTAGCCATTAAAAAATAATAATAACACAAATAATAATACTGTCTCCTACAGGCATCTCCATGTCACAACAGCTTCAAGCATTATGTAGTTCAGTCGGATCGTGAATTAAAAAACATTTGACGGCTACAATATTTTCAGTATAAACCAAGAATTAAACATTTAATACGTTATTTAAATCAGTATGAAATGTTCACTTATCTAGTGTTCAGGCATGAGTGTTATTATTTACTGTAGCGCAGTGGCTTAGTGGTTAGCACTGTCGCCCTGGTTGGTGGGTTTCCTCCAGGTACTCCAGTTTTCTCCTACATGCTTATTGCTGCGTGCTGATTGCCAAATTGCCTGTTTGTTTACATACATATACAGGATAATCAGCTCGATGTAATGTGACCTATCTTGTTAGAAACGTTGCATAAAGTTAATGAAAGTCAAATAGCTATTTTGAGGAGGACTATTAGCATGGGAACTTTATAGGACCTTAGAACCTTAAGCTAACTAGCATATAGCATTGACACACTGCTGTTTGAGTAGTATAGCTATACTGGTTACAGCATTGCAACAAGCGAACATGCTTAAAATGCCCTTAAATCACATTTAGCAACTACAGTGAAATGAACAGGAAAGAAGAAAATGAGATATTGCTCATCTTCCAAACGGTTTAAAATGCATAATAATCCACCTAATGTTAGCTGACTTGCTTAGTTGTTAGTAAATCCAACGGTTTACTTAAGATTTATTTAACGTTTACTACAGTCAAAAAGCGAAATTAGCCCGATTGTGATATTTGCCTGGCAGCGGTGATGTAATGGTAATGTACCCTGCCTCATGCCTAAAGTCTCCCTGAGACCCTGTATACAGGATGAAGTGGTATAGATGATAAGTGAGTGATATTTGCCCAGTAGAAGCTGGAAAGCTACAAATAGACATTTCAGAATGTAATAATCATGTTAGAACAGATAAAATCAGAGTCTGGATTGTGATGAAAAGATCAGGAAGCCTCTCGAAAATCCTGGCTACATTCATTCCAGTTAAAGTTAGAGAGCTGCAACCTTCAAAACCTCATATCCATCAATGCATAATCATCATCAAACCATTATTTTAATGAAGCGAGCTACCATGAATTAGGATAACCACTTATTCATTTAATCGGCATCTACTGTATGCAGCTTTATCCTGTATTCAAGGGTGCAGGGGGGGCCTGGAGTCTATCCCAGGGGACGAGGTGGGGTACAAGCTGGACAGGGTGCCAATTCATCGCAGGGAACACACACATACACACACACACAAAATCACATGCTCATTCACACATCACAGGCAATTTGGGAACAACAATTAACCTAATTTGCATGTCTTTGGACTGTGGGAGAAAACCGGAGTACCCGGAACAAATCCACCAAGCATGGGAAGAACATGCAAACTCCATGGCCACAAATCCGAGGTGGGAATCAAACCCTGGAGGTTGCAGCGTTCAACTTTTATCTAGTCATCATTTCTTTTCTTCTTCCTATTTTGTAGATGTTGGACCTCAAGTATCCCTTGGCACTATTTGTGTTGCTATTATTGTGGTCGGAGGAACAGATTGCCTGTCATCCGATAGAAAAAAATAAATAAATCACCTGGGTTCGGTGAGTCTGTGCCCATGATAGCCTCAGATTTCTGTTCCTGGGTGACAGGAATGGAACCTGATGAGATTTATCTGCTGTTGTAGTTCATTCATCTAGAGGTTTCATGTGTCTTCTGGGATGCTATTCTGCTCACTAGGGTTGTAAAGAGTGCCTATTTGAATTAGTATCGACTTCTTGTCAGCTCAGACTAGTCTGGTTATTCTCCTCTGAACTCTCTTTTTGACCATGTGTTTCAGTCTGCAGACCTTTCTTACTCATGATGTCGATGTTTTTTGGGTTTTTTTGTGCACAAATCTATGCAAACAGTTGTGTATGAAATTCCCAGGATATCAACAGTTTATGAAATCAGCTTGTGGCATTGCTGAGGTGCTATTGAAGACCCGGTTGCTTTGATAGCAGCATTCAGCTCATCTCTATTGTTAGGTCAGGTGTTTCTCGTCTTCCACTTGATAATACCCCATAGATTCTCTATTGGGTTTAGGTCAAGCAAGTTGTCTGGCTAATCAAGGCTGGTAATATCATTAATTTCCTGATATTTCCATCAATTTTAAATAACTTTTAAATAAAAAAAATTTCCGACGCCATTCATGGCAGATCACCCACTGCTCAAGTGAGCAAAGGTATTGGAACATATAGTCTTAGAAGTAATGTGAAATAAAATATCACGTATTAGCGAGTAAACCACTGACCTCAAAAGAAACAGTTGCGTTTCTCTTTTGCAATGCTTTTCTAGACTTGTACTGTACTTTCAGTTCTTGTTTCTCTTGTCAGTTTCCTCTTCAGGAGGGGAAATGATGTTCAAAAGTCCAGTGACCTGGTCGACCGAAAACCTTTAACTTTTCCCCTAATAAAGGGATCGATTTGTGGTCATTATCGTGCTGCATGATAAAGTTCCTCCAAATTAGATGGAGATGCAGTTCTTTGTAAATCGGCAGACAGAATGTTTCTTTAGACTTCTGCATTTATTCTCCATCATTTAGTTCCATCATCAGTAAAGATTAGTGAGCCTGTTTCAAAAGCAGCCATGCAAATCCAATCTATGACTTTACCTCTACTGTGCTTAAGTGATGCGCTTGTACTGTATGCTTTGGATCATGAACAGATCCCTTTCCACCAGATCTTGGTTCCAGATTTCTTTGCCTTTTTGGCTCACCTCTGTATTTCTTTGCAAATTCCACTCTGGTCTTCTGATTCTCACTGCCGATGAGTGGTTTATATCTTCTTGTATGAACACAGCTGTTCTTGTCTCAAAGTCTTCTTCCAATGTTTGATTATGATACCTGCACACAAGGCCTTTGGGAGTTGTTGGCAAGGTCCCTGTTCTTTTTTTTTTTTTTTCTAAACTACTTCTTAACAGCTATTTGTCATTAACTGTGATTCTTTTCCTTGGCTGATCTGTTCTTTTTCATGACATTCCAGATAACAGATGACACTTGTTATTCACGTTCTAATATTTATGATTTCCTGGGGGAAAAAAATGGATGCATTCAAATCAAATGTGCCATGTTATGTTGTCTGAAAGTAAAGAACAGGAAACGAAAGCTGAAATTCTGTTCGGTCGTCTCATATCCTTCTTTCAATCCCACATCCAAATGTTTTCCGTGGATCCCAAAAACAATACACACTCTAGTATAGGATTAAAAATCTTTCACTGTTGCAGAAACAGATTCTTTCCCTCAGGAGTGATGATCCCATGGTTGAAGGATGGAAATGACGTGCTTGGTGACGTAAAGATGGGAAATGTTATCCAACCAGGAGAGAAACTTTACCAAAAGAAGCATTTTGAGAGTTAAAACTGAGGAGCTGTAGAGACAAACCTAGCCAGAATCAGCACAGCAGCTTGAAAAAGGAGTTCCTGATAATAATGTTGTTGGTCTTTCGGCTGGTCCCGGCAAAAGGTTGCCACAGCAGCACTGCATCCAGTGGATGGGGTTTTGGCATTGGCTGAGAATTGAACCCAGGCCCTTCTGCGAGAAACCTACCACTGAGCCACCAATGCCTTATAGTTCCTGTTAATAATAATAATAACCTGCCAGGGTCAGTGTAACAAGGTGTACGTGGGATATATTGTAGGACCTGGGCAGTTTATGAAGCATGTTTACTTGTACCTGGGCTCATGCAAGCCCTAAAAACTATGCTGATTTATTGGGATTTGTTGATGCATCAGTTAATAATGACTCTGTGATGATGGAAAGTATGGACAATCAGCTGGAGTGGAAATTGCGTTTACAGCAGGTGCAGCCTTTGCTTTTTTTTGCCAGTGTTCTTGGATTTCTCTCCTGGGTCTCTTGAGAGGAGGACATTTATGACATGCAGAGACAAAGATGACATGGTTTTTATGATTTTAATATCTGTTCATCATGTACTTTAAAACGGTCCCAAAAACTCACCTGATGGTAAGTGAGGCTTTGATGTTTTAATAATTTTTTACATTACATAAATTGAGTTAAGTTTTTCCTTGCTATCCTTCCTCCAAACAGTACCTTCTACAGGCCACTAAAATGCCATAAGAGAATCAAGCATCATTTAAGGTGGAAGGTAAAGGAGGGGGGGGGGGGGGGGATCA
>JAOVVA010000028.1:5862319-5874175 GCA_028565275.1 Leiocassis micropogon | reverse complement strand
TATAACATAATGAATTTTATGATGAAGGCCTAATATGAGCTTCCCCTGTTTCAAAAGCTAGCAGCCGCCACTGATTGACAGCACTAATACTGTATATACACACACAGAAGATAAGGTGGCATGGTGGCGCAATGGTTAGCATTGTCGCCTTGTACCTCCAGGTTCGAGGGTTCGTTTCCCACCTCAGGTCTGTGTGAATGGACTTTGACAATTACTCCAGTCCAAATACACACAAATTATGTTATTTGGTGTTCCCAAACTGCCTGTAGTCTGTGAGTGCATTCTTGTGCTCTGCTATAAATTGGCACACCTAGGAGAGACTCCAAGACCCACTATCCCCTGACCCTGTACAGGATAAGCAGTATAGAGAATGAGTGAGAGAGTGTCTGAATAATTTCCTTCCAAAGTCCAAGACCAAATTGCCATGTGTGAGTTTATGTGTGCCCTGCAATCTACAGGTCCAGGGTGTACCCAGTCTGGTGTCCAAAGTCTCCTGGGATAGGCTCCTGTCTCCTACAGTATAATCAATCCTTTAAAAAAATTCCTTTTATAACTGTGTGTTCTGAGGTTGAATGTCAAGATCTGTGTTTTAGTTGATGTAAAGTTCACTTTTTTGAGGTTACAAACTGTTCAATAGCGGAAACTTAGGTATGAAACGGATAATGGCAAACTTAGTCACAAACTATTTGTCATTAGGATCATACTGAAACTGCTTGTATCAGTGCAATAGAAGCTATCTTTGTGGTTATGGAGTGAAACTGTGTACACATAAATGTATAAGCAGACCGCATGGGGCCATAAGCATCAGTAGGGAACAAGGATGCCCCAGACTGTCTTACACACACACACACACACACACACACACACACACACAGTCTTATAGATGTCTCTTAGGATTTCTTAATCAAAATTCTAATAATAAACTTAATGTTGTAATGTTTCTTTTGGTAAGGTATACATTTATAGTGTTAATCTGTTTTGTCCCAGCTAGTCAGGTAAATAGGTGTCTTAGTTAGCTAGTTAGCGTCTGGAAATTTATGAACTTATATAGTATTTGTCTAATATTTGGTGGAATATCCCTATTTTCACATTTAGACACTTTTGGTAGCCTTCATCAAACATCTGACAAAATCCTGGTTAGACATTTGAACACTCTTTTCGGCAGAATTGGTAGCATTCAATTGAATGTATTAGTTTCCATGAAAAAAAACCTGACTGTTAAAACACGGCCCACAAATTTTTAATAGAGTTGAGGCTTTCGAAAGCTTAAAATTAGCCTGCTTTATCCATAATTTTTTTCACTATTCAAATACTTTTTTTGTCAGAATTTCAACGGTCTATATGATAAAAAAAAAAGCACCACTGAATGAATAATCCAAGTAAAAACCCAAAATAAATTAAACCATGTGCATATTCTTGGGGTTTTCTTCCAATAATTATGTATGTCATATAATCATTCTGACCCAGGAAAAGACCACCTCAATGAAATCACTTGAAGCCCAATATTACCATAAAATTCACATTCAAATTCTGACTTTGTTTGCCACTTTATTTCCAAAATATTATATATATATATATATATCCAGAGTACTTATTCGTTCATTCATTAATTTATTAATTGATTCAACTTCTGTACTGCTTATCCTGTACAGGGTCAGTGGTACCTGAGCCTACCCCAGGAGACTTTGGGCATGAGGCGGGGTACACATTGGGCAGGGTGCCAATCCATTATGGCACGGAACACACGCACACAAACTGGCTATTTGGGAATGGCAATTAGCTTAATTTGCATGTCTTTGGACTGTTGGAGGAAACCCACCATTGCTAACTCCGTGCACACAGACCCGAGGCAGGAATCGAACCCTTGACCTCTGCCACAATGCTAACCACTACTCCACCGTGCCACCTTAGAGTACTTTTAAAATATAATATTTTATAATTAGATCATGTATGTGTTATTGTATTAAATAGGCTACTGAATAATTAAGAAATTAACATCAATGGTCACTTGCGTTGTTTTTTTTTTTTGTAAGTGTATGTTTGTATTTCGTTTCCCACTAAAATATGACAAGTGAAAAAAACAAGTGAAAAGGAGAAAGAAAAGTGTATGTCCCGGTTTCGTCTCTCTATAAGGATGCTCATTTTGACTGAAACGTATTTGACTGAACTGAGCAAAAATGACATAATACTTGACCTGAAGCACATCTGCTTTTCACAAAGGGACTTTCTTGGGTTCTGGTAAAAACAAAAAAAATAAGTAAAACTTTTTAAATAAAATAAAATTAGATTCAATTCGATTTTTATTTGTATAGCACTTTTAACAACTGACATTGTTACAAAGCAGCTTTACAAGAATAAAAATGATGGATATAATTTAAAAAATGGTTATCCCTGATGAACAAGTCGAAGGCGATTGTGGCAAAGAAAAAATCCCTAAGTTAAGATGAGACAGAAACCTTGACAGGACCCAGACTCAAAAGGGAACCAATCCTATAAATAAATCCCTTTTATAACCGTGTGTTCTGAGGTCGAAAGTACAATTGTATATCGGGTCCTGTGTTTTAGTTGATATAAAGTTCACTTTCTTGAGGTTACAAACTGTTCAGTTGTTGAAACTTGGGTATGAAACTTATAATGGCAAACTTAGTCACAAACTATTTGTCATTAGGATCATACTGAAACTGCTTGTATCAATGCAATAGAAGCTACCTTTGTGGTTATGGAGGGAAACTGTGTACACATAAATGTATAAGCAGACCACATGGGGCCATGAGCATCAGTAGGGAACAAGGATGCCTCAGACTGGGTCAGAGGGCAGAAGGGGTAACGATCACTTGAAACTCATGAGTGCCATGTGTAGCTTAAAAGAAAGAGAGACAGAAGGAGAGAGAGAGAGAGAGAGAGAGAGAGAGAGAGAGAGAGAGAGAGAAAACAGATATACCCACTGTAATGTAATTGTCAGTGTACATTTTGTGTGAAGTGTAATCAGGGACTCCAGCAGGAATGATTATGGACAGCATAAATAAAAGAAGAGCAAAAAGGAAACACAGACATGAGGGCTCCCTGGGAAGTAAAGCAACCAGTCACTTCCCTGTCAACAAACCAAAGTGAGCTCATGTGAGTGGGGAAGACCGCATCCAAACACACCATAATACTCTACATCTATGAGTAATCCAGATCTACACCCTTACCTAAGGAAAAACTTATACACAGAAAATGTGACTACACAAAATACATTTTCAGCCTCGACTTAAATACTGAGCATTTATCCAAGTCCCAAACATTAATGTGAAGGCTACCCCATAATTGTGGGGCTTTGTAAGAAGAAGAACTGCCCCCAGCTGTGGTCTGCATTATACAAGGCACCAAAAAGTAGCCTACACCTTTTGATTGAAGTAGGCATGGCAGATCACAACTCATTAGCAGTTCCCTCAAGTGCTGTGGCATGAAACCATTCAATGCTTTATAAGTCAACAGGAATTTCATGTTGTCAAAGATTTGTATAAGAAAATGTTATGAAAAACCAAAAAAGGAAAAAAAAAACATGCCTATATATTCTCAAATAAATTGTACCCAAAGCTTGCTTTTTTTCCAATATCTGCTTACTGCTGTGAAAAGGACATACTTGATTGAAACTTAATCTATGAGGAAGAAGCAGGGCTAAATATTTCACTGACCTTACACATTCTTAGAAACATAACGCCTACATTCTTGTCTCATTCTTGCTTTCAGTTTATAATCCTGAAAGACTTGTACCATAGAGTTAATGCTGCTACTGTACTCAAACATTTTCCTTTCAACATTAACATTCAACATTCATTCCATAAACATTATGCTTTCAGCCACACCTGTGTTTGCCTTTACTCCACTACATCTCTATACTGAAAATGTTATGGCATTGCAGGAACCTTTTCCCTTCCACCATCAACTCTGATTTTGTTAAAGCTGCTTTGTGGCACTGCCTATTATTTAAAGCACTATAAAAATAAAATTGAATTGAAAATAAAAGTATGTAAGATCTTTTCTTTGTGTATCTAGGGGAACTCCTAATGGTTCATGAAAGAGATTTTGAAAGAGGATTCCAAATGTAATCTATTAGGAAGCTCTTATGTTGTGTTTTTAGAAAAAGAGTGCCAAAGTTTATCATCTAATCATAAGACGTTTTTTTAATAGATGTCAGCTGGGTAACCATAGCTTATGTTGAACATTAACATGCTTTTATTCCTGGGACAATGATGTCTACAGGTTAATAAAAGCAGCTAGTTTTAAAGTTCTGAAACAGTGCCAATCTGAACATGATGACTATGTAATGAAAATAATACAAGTCAAACCAAGACGTGTGAGTGCAAAACATATTGACATTTACAGTAGACTTAACACAGAACAACTCTTAGCCACAGTAAAACTTTTAAATGGTGCAAAAATTTTAAACAAGGCCTACATCCGTGAATGATGATCCCGGCTGCAGTGGCTCTACAGAATCGACAGATTTTATCATTAACTTGCAGAAGTGGTGCATCTGTCTGTGGGGACTGTACACGCAATCATTCATGAACACCACTTGCACGTTACAGGAACTCAGCTGGGGTTATTACCGAACCTCGCTCCAAGCCATTTCCACATGTTTGGGCCATTAAAGGAGTTCCTGGGAGGCCAGTGTTTCAGATGTAAAGCAGGCAGTCTGATCATGGTACTGACAAAACTTTCTGCTTTAATGGTGACCAAGCACTAGTGAAACTCTGGGATAAGTGTATTAGTGTAGCAGGGGATTATATAGGGAAATAAAGGGAGTTTTTTTTACTCTTATAACTGGATCGTTATTCTGCACCCAGTATAGGGTTCTACTAACCATGATGTTTTTAAATAATCTGTTACAATATGCATGCATAATTTGACAAAAAAACAAAAAACAAAAAAAAAACCATACGGCAGTGTATTGTATTTCATGAGAAGCCATTCTCATGAAAACTCCCAACTCTATATACACCTTATGGCAAAAAAAAAAAAAGAAGTGTTTAAACATAGTGAAACCTTTCAACATTAGTTTATTATCAAAAGTGCATTCATAAAAGACGGTCAGAAAAATAAATAGTGTCAAATCAAGAGAAAGTCAACATCAACGACACACCCAAAAACAACAACTGATAGATGACACTGTAATAAACCCAATTTACACAAAGGCATTTCAACTGCCAGTGTGTTCAGTCTGCAAACATGCTGAATAATGTAAATGTTAGTCATGTAACATGTAGGATAACACGTAGCACTTTTGTAGAAGACAGATACGTGCAGAAATGGTCATTTCCCTAAAAAAACCACAGAAGCCTGACAGGAATCTTTCAATGATTGTTGTGAAGCTGTTCTGCTAGGTGTATAAATGTGTGTGTGTGTATATATATATATATATATACACACACACACACAAACGTGTATATATATTTAGGGAAAAGAGAAGTAATAATGTATGCACTAACTGACTTTTTTTTTTAAAACACATCTGCGACTTTCTCATGGACTGAACTTCGTGTTAATGTCAGCAATAAAGAGAAAGCCATTTCTTATTCCAGAAAGCTGAAAATATTTCAATGGAAATGTCTAGAGGTGGTGGTTTTCAAAACCAGACCTGGGGATCCCATAGATCACATTTAGGTGATTTCTCTGGTCTAAGCACATGTCATGATCAGTTGATTCATGCGTGTTAGAGCAGGCTGTTCCCAGGCCAGGACTCTAAACCTCCTTATTTAAAATGTTATTTAAATGAGGGGAAAATATCCAGGATCTGTTTTTAAGTAAGTAAATCTGATTGTTGGACTGCTTGGGAAAGTATATGGGAAAGGAAGACATTTTCATGACACACAGTATGTACAACAACATTTCGGTTTGCAAGCGTCAGCATAAGTAAAAAAAAAAAGTTCTTTTACACATTTTTATTTTGAACATCTGTAAAAATTAAAGTTTTAACACAGAAAAGGGTAAAATTTAAATTAAATATTCTGTAGAAAAATACTTTTTAATATCCAATCCAAAATGGTGTTGGTCAGTGTAAAAGAACTTTAGATACTTTAGAAAAGTGAATTGTGACTAATTTTCTCTCAGTAGAACTGCTCATATCCTCAAATCCTTTGTGAACATCGATTCTGATGGTTTCCCAGAGGTAGTGCCAGAACACAATGCCTACTTAGCACCTTCATATAAACGATAATAAGAAATTAAAAGCTAATCAAGGCTCTTTAGGCTGACAAAAGGAAATGCTCCAAAAGTAATTTTCTTTTTTCACAACTCTGCCTTTAACAGAGTTTTGTCTGTTCCATCAGAACAGGCAGAAACCTCAGAATCATGAACTGGAGTGAGTAGTGAAGTGCACACTTCTCCTTCCTCCTCCTCCTCTTCCTGGCGCTGCACAGAGGAGAGGTACTGCTCTAGCAAGCTGCCATCCTGACTGTCCCCATCTGCCCCTGTTCCGGGTGAACTTGTGGGTTGCAAAGTCCGCACTGTTGCAGGGGAGCCAGCAGTAGCACCTGCGCTGCTCGTACTGTCTTCCAGCACCCCCTGCTGTTCACCGGGAGAATGAAAGCCTGATTCGGGGATCGAGACCTCACTTGGCTTAGGGTGAGCTGTGATGTTAGGGCTGGCAGGAATGGGACCGGTGGCGATGCTGTGCAAGGGAGATAAAGAGCTGAGCTGTTCCTTCACTGAACACTGCCACTCCATCATGGCCTGAAGCTATAATGAAGAAAGAAAGAAATATTATTTGTGTTCCCCCCCTGTTTTTTCTTCATCTTGAAGACAACATTGCAGTTAAAAGGTGATCAAGATACCAAAAAGGTCTTTATTGATAGCCAAATTGGAAAATCACTAGGGGTGTAAATAAAGAGATGATTTAAATGGATGCATCGATTTAAAAGGAGAAATTAACTAAATTAGGGCAACACAATTATGAACCAATTATGACAGTTATTCCTGGTCTACTAATTTAACTGAACAAATTATGTTCCAAGAGTGGTGATATTTATTATAACAGCACTGTTACTTTACACAGTGTGTATTACTCAGATTGTTTGTTCACTACACTTAATTCCAATGCTAGCAATATTTAATTAGGATTTCTAATTAATATTTAATTAAAATATTACTACAACTAATATAGGCTGTTAGTCTTGTATGCTGTATGGAAAATGTAAGGTTTTTTCCTGTGGCCTCTTTGAGACTACTTTTCTTTGTCAAAGCAAATATACAACACATCTGGCCATATAGCGTCAGAAGTGTCACTTCCTCTATATTAATTTCTTCTTTGTATAAAAGAAATGCTAATGTTAGTTCAATTGCAATAAATTGATTGGTTGAGCATTATTATTTCAAGTTGAAGCCCACATACTGTACATGTCTGTCTGTCGTCTCCTTGTATGGCAGAACTCTCTGACTAACTTATCAATACAAAGAAATAAAATGCTGTAAGGTTGAGCACCTTGTTTACGCTAAACTGTACTTCTTTCATTGTCAGCCAAATACACTCCCTGTTCGGTAATCTTAAAGTGAATCACAGATGAGAAAAACGAAAAAGCAGACTGAATAAAGATTACGTTAAGTTTTGGCAAAAAAAAAAAAAAAAAAAGCACTCGAGTATGTTAAAATTCACTTATACAACTACAGCACTGTTATTTTGACTGTGCAAATATCAGCTAATCCCAGTAAAAATATTCAGTTTAGCTTTTCTAATTAATATTTTAAAGTGGATTATTCAACTGTTCATAAAATCACTTTTACACAACATTTTTATTTCACTTAAACATTAAATTCTGTTCAGTGGTTGATTTAAGACGCGCCCACATTTTGATGCATGCGCAGTACGCGGTCAAAACTTGTGGTTTATAATCTGGCACATAACTGCTCATAACTTCACCTTTACTCAACATTTTGATTTCATTTATGCCGCAGATTTAACTTCAGGCAAAAAACAAAGAACTGTTACAGTTTCACTAAATTCTGTCCAGCCAGTTTGGCATGATGCTGTGACATAATCCGGACGTTTCGGGTCCTCCGATGTATGAAACGTAAAGATATTATTAAAATAGAGAATTATTTATGTAGACTGATTTCTTCTTTATAGCGCTGTTTTATAGAAGTAGCAATTATGCGGTTATACTCAATATCACTACAGCTGTGATTACATGCAACATCATGCCTACAGCCGAATCACAGCGCTCACATTATTAAGCTGATGTGTAAATAGGCTAGCGAGGTGATTTGCTCAGAACTGTATTAAATCTGTTCTTCCCTATATCATCATTTATATCATTTAGTAAATCAAACAGTCTTGTTTTAGATTCCATGGTATCCTCAAATACTGAATTGCTGCCATAGTGAACATGGCCTTGTATTGTGTGCAAGATTGAGGTTTACACCATTAGAAATCACACTCTGAAAAGCACCATGTGATACCACAGTAAAAGTCATCTTTAAAATAAATGTACATTTAAAGTGAATTAACTGCATCGTAGACTCAACTTACTATATTGGCCATCTCTCCCCATTAAAAACTAGCTTTAAATAAACAAATGTTAGCAGGAAAAGAATAAAACACATGCATGTGTGTAAAAGTGGGCACACACAAAAGTTAGGGCTAACCTGCTTCCAGAGGAACTTTACAGCTTCTTCCTGGATCATCCTCTGCAACTTCTCCTCCTGCTGCTGTTTCTGCACACTGTAGATGAGAGAGAGAAAAACATACAGAAATACAGAACAGGTTTTTAAGATACATTTTTAAATAGTGGTAAAGTGTTCGCCCCTTCATCTGGAGATTGCTATTTAGATTCCCGGATGAACGCTGTAGCCTTTCGCAGCCGGGGCTCCGATAGTGATAGTCTTTGGCCCTCCCTGACTGACTGGTAGTAGTGGGACCTAATGTGGGAGCTCCCTACTGACAGGCATTGGATGCGATTAAATTAGGGAGAAAATTAGGGGAATATCAAAAAAAAAGAAGAAGAAAAAAAAGAGGTGGTCTGATATGGCCTGAAGAGGAGTTACTATTACCACCACAAAGTTGACTATTTTCCCCCCATTAACAGCACTTCCTAAAAGTGTAGTCCACCTTTATTCATATAACCAGTAACACATGACACTTGATGTTTTAAGCATGCACAATGCATTATATCAGTTAATATAGTGCTGTTGTGCTGGATATCAGCACCGGTGTGTTCTGGTCACAGGTAAGAGAGCTTTTATACAACAGTTCCAGAAATACCATTCATTATCAACAGTTTATCATCTGTTTGCTTATTTTAGGTTTTTTGCTCCATCACACATCCTTCCGTGACTGGCTAAACTAACCCTAAACCATCAGTGACTACTGACCCAAAGTTAGTTTAATTAACCAGTATGAAAGTAGTTTTAAATTCTTACTGGTGTTGTGTAGCCAAAAGGTGAGGAGAATAAACCATGGAGGTGAGGGACAGTCCTGTAAATCTTGCATGTTTCTATATAATACAGTGGAGCCTCACAGTACAAACAAACTCCTCCTTGGCTCATGACCAGAAACCTCCATCTCAAGCTGCAGCTATCAGCTGAACAAAGACACGAGTGCTATACAGCTTATGAACGATAACGTGATTTCTTTTAATTTTTTTGGCGGCGCAGTTGCGCAAGTTTACAAGAAAAAACAAATCTCTCTAGATAGATAAAAAGGGAGAATTATCAAGTTTTAATATGACCGGGGACTTTCCCTCGAAACACTAAATCTCCTCCCCACCCATCTTCCTCTCCTCCATTCCTTCAAATCAGAGTCTCTCTAAAAAAGGTATGCAAACTGTACGTGTAAAAATGAAGTGTGAGCTCTCTCCTGTACTGTTTATATTTAGTGCTGTATTATTTTTGTATAATTAAAGCTTTTTTATACTTTGTTATATTTTGTGATGCAAACAAAATACATCAGAAATGAAATATAGTTCATAATGACGGAGAACGGATTAATTCTATTTATGTAATGTAATTATATGGAAAAAACTGGATCAGTCTACGACCAGAACTTAGGAACCGAGGTTCCACTGTCTTTCCGCTTTAGAATATTAAACGTCCCAGTCCCGTTACCATCGATTATTACCGCTTGTGGAATGCCTCTCAGATTACTGGGTCAGAACTAATTGTTGTATAATTCTTCTCATCACTTATTCTCAGCTTATAGCGTTCCATTTCACATCCTATTTTTTTTTATAACCCTTGAAGTTCATAATAAAATGCTGTCTGTTATGTTACAGAAAAGGCACTGTCCAGAGGTTCCAAGTCTCTCTCTAATCATCAACAACACTCTATAAAACCTGTTAATGTGGAGTGTCTGCCTGTATTAATACTTTGAATAATACAATGCAGGAATATGCACTGTACACAAAAACATGGAACATAAAATTAGTTTCTCCTTTTGTTGAAAAAAAAAAAGCTTCCATTCTTCTGGGAAATCTTACCACAACATTCTGTGCCAGGTGCGCATTTCATAACTTTAGCTCCGGTGAAGGGAAACTGTAATGCTACAGCATGCAAAAGCATTTCATACAATTTTTTGCTGCAACAGTTTGGGAAAGGACCACATATAGGTGTGATGGTCATGATCAGTGAAAACTGAGAATTCAGCAGTGCTGTTATAGATAAAATGAAACAATTTTAGTTTTCTACCTCTCCAGCTCTGCTGTAAGGTAGACGATATGATCCTGTAGACGGCGGAGGCGAATCTCACAGCGCACCTCTTTGGCCTGTGGGTGCCGCTGTCGAGTCTGGTATCCCCTCCACCAGGCCTGGATCTTTACAGCTGCCGCGTCTGGATGGCACTCTGCCAGCTTAGCACTCAGTTTCAGCTCGGTGGCTGCCTCTGTGCCATTTATGAGCTTGTTGACTTGCAAAAGTCCCATTTCATCAGTTTGTACGTGCTCTCCTTCCACTGCTCTGTGGTCAGTAATGTTTGTCTGCAAGTTATTTTGATTGAGTGGAAAAAGCAAGCTTGGTGCTGCCTCGATCTTCTGAGGTTGAGACCGGGATGGATATGGGGGTGACAGTGAATCAGGGTCATCGAGTTCTTCCTCTTCACTTTCAGGGGGCGACGGCGAGCGCACGACGGAGCTCACAGGTAGGAAGGCGGACTCTGAGGAAAGCAGGCTGCCGAGGAGCTTCTCTTCGTCCGTCTGCATATCTTCTAGAACCAGACCGTCTTCGCCACGAGAAGGGGTGTGAACGGGACTTAGGATGTATGCTGAGGATGTATCGGCCATCCAAGTATTCACCTGGAGAACTGGTTGAGAAACTTCTGTTGTAAGAGAGAGAGAGAGAGAGAGAGAGAGAGAGAGAGAGAGAGAGAGAGAGAGAGAGAGAGAAAGTATAGAGGACATATGTAAATGAAACAGACATTGTATGGTTTGTCTTGCTTTGATTTCCCATAGAACAGCCCTCAACTGGTTTTTTTAATAAGAAGTGATAAGCATTTTGTTGCAATTACCCATAGTTTTAGAACAGAAGGTTTTCCATTAGTAACGATAATAAATGTCTTTCAACCTGCATAGTTACCACAGGCAATACTTTTCTTGTATCTGTTTCAGATGTAGCAACAATATCAAGAAAATCATTTTGACACTGACAGGACTTGTTGTTTGGTATGCATTTTACATTATTGGTTTTAAGGCCGCTAATGTTCACTTTTGGCCAAATCAAAGCAAAATTTGACCAAAATTTTGCCCAATCATCATGAAGTGCTTTGAGCGGCTCGTCATAAGACACATCAAGACCCTGCTGATTGTTGACTTCGGGGTCTCTCTCCCCTCTATTAAAGACATATACACCACATGCTGCATCCGCAAAGCCACCAGCATTGTGGCTGAT
>JAOVVA010000028.1:5847896-5858160 GCA_028565275.1 Leiocassis micropogon | reverse complement strand
TTGCGTGCCAAATTTGAAACAATTAATGCATTTTACATGCATATAGAAAAAAAAAAAATATATATATATATATATATATATTATTTAAAAAATTTTCTTGTTTTTTAAATAGGGACTTTGTACTAATTTTGCCTTAGCCAGACACAAGTTTTTTAATTAATGTGCGGGTAATCACTGCATCGAATCCACTGAGATATACGTCCATTTCTATGTGTGAAAAGCAACAGGGTCGTTACATTAAGGACATTTAATACTCTGATTTTAATAAGAGAACAGAAAAAGACACGACCTGAATTTGTATCAGTGCTGAAGGCAGTATGTGTACAGCTAGTGTTGATCTCAGTATCACATTATTCAGTAACTGTTACAGGTGAAAATATTTAAGCATAAGTATGCATGTACAGTACTGCTGGTCATAGTATATTACATATAACCTAACATTGTTATTAATTCCTTTTTTTTCTTTTAAAACCATTTGAGACCAAATCTATGATTTACCCTCAAATCTCTAAAGTGACAACTCCATCAAATATTTTACATAACATTTCTCAGATGCCTAAAGTATTCAGGCTGTGTCTGTAACATCAACTGAAAGGCTGGGAATGCCAGTACAGTAGATATTATATCAGAGATATGCCTAAGAGATGACATTACATTCAAAATTCAAATTAAATTCTTATTGTATTTGTCACATAAACAGACCTACACAGTATGATATGCAGTAAAATGCTTTTACAAACAGCCATGACCTAAAAAAAAGAATATAAAAACTTTTAGTTGTCAAATTTAGACTATGTACAAGTAATAAAATGGAAAAACAATGTCCAGTCATGAGCAGAAAAATGCGAAGTTCCAGGTGTGCAAAATGTAGACCATGTGCAAATGTGCTGAGTGGTGTATGAGTAGGAATGTTAAGTCCTGTGTGGTGTTATGATTTGAGAGTCTGTATAGCCTGCTCAGTGTGGTTTACTTTAAAAAAATTGCAGATGAGCATTTTTTTTTTTAAGAGGTCAGTATCTGAGACATTTGTGGTTAATTCCTTAATACTTCTATTGCGTTACTGATTAATAGTTGGGGGTCACTTTAGCTGTATTCTACACAGCATATGAACTACATAGTTGTAATAAATCATAATCACTTTGAGACCTTGAAATTCAGTGGCAAACTAGGCCTGAACTTCTCATCTGCTTACACAAATCTTCTATTCATTCCTTAAGGCCGCCAAGGAGACCAAGAAAGCAAAGCAGGCAACCAAGAAACTGACCACACAGAGTTCCAAGATAAGGGGGCAAACTTGTATTTTATGTAGGCCTATTTATTATTCACAGTGAAACAGGATGAAACCTTCCTGCAGTTCTCAGCTTGGTCAGGGGGTTTTATGCAAGCAGAAAAGTACCACTTTTGTATTAAAGGTGCCTTGCTGATTAAAGTAGAGATGACTTCCATGTTTTATTTTCTTCACCTTTAAACTACTTTTAAGAATGTAAAACTACTGTCACCCCTGTTAATTACACTAAATGTCAGTTGCCAGCTCTGCCAGTTGCAGAAGGATGTGCAAGTGTAGTTGAGGAAGCAGGTTTTGGAGACATCCTGAAATTGTTTCTGAATGGTTTTTGAAACACACAAGTTTATACAATAGTACAATCACAGAATTACATTAATCAATGCTTTGTATTCATGTAGCTTTTTAAAAGGCATTATACACCATGATGCATTTTTTATTCAATAGAACAAAGAGAGGCTGGTGAGAGAAACTGCTGTGATATTATAGAAACCAAACATTTTGCTTGTGCTGGTACTGAAGTCTGTTAACTTTGGTGTGGTTCATTTATCCACTCTTATCCAGAGCGACTTACAAAAGTGCTTAAGTTTCGTCATTGGATAAATCTTTACATTGTGTTACTAGGTTATTAACTGAGTACCATCAGTCAAACACTGTTGGGGAGTTTTTATTGGGGTTAGGATTAGGGTTAGATTAACCCTAGTACTGATTAAACAGATATGTCTTCAGCCATCGTTTAAAGAAGCTTTGTTTGCAATTCTACAGTGTTGTTTTCCAACAATAACACCTCCCAGTTATTTTTTCCAGTATAAATGACACCACTGTGATGAATGTAAGTATATTAATAAATATGCCTGATCTGATGTCATCTTGCACACATTTCAGCCTTGTTTAGAAGGACATCACATATCCACAGATCAACCATAACATTTAAAGTCACCTGCCTAATATTGTGTAGGTCCTCATTGTGCCACCAAATCAGCCCTGACCCATCAAGGTACAGACTCCAGGGGTCAGCATGGACACTCTGACAAGTCTGAGACAGTTTCTATCATAACCACCAAACGTTTAAGCCAAGACCTGCTATTTTGAAGGTGCTATGTTCTAGTCGTCTAGCCAGTGCAAATTCGGCATTTGCCAAAATCTCTCAGACCCCTACCCTATTCTTCGTCCCCATCTTTCATGCGTCCAACACATAAACTTGAGAACTGACTATTCACTTGCTGGGCAAAATATCCCAGCCACCATCCACCCCAGTGACTGGATACCACCAGCCACCCCAGTGACTGGATACACCATTTCTTTGCTCTTTGTCCTTAAATGTTCCTGTTCCAAAATACCGTACCATAGTCAATTGATAATTACCTGGCTCATGTAAACTGGAATCTAAGACCTTATGAATGTAGAAGACAAACATGAGTGATAGATGAGTGTTGTGGGCCACACCTGGCCTGATACTGTTAGTAATTCCACCTAGAAAATGAATTTAGAATTGATGCTTTAAACTAAAATTTGTGGACAGTTAAATACTTAACTTAAGTTAAGTATTTTAAAATCTGACTCTTTTATTCCACTAGGAGGCAAAATAGAGCAAGAAACTCCATAAAATCTCAAACAAATCTGGATTATTAATCAAAATGCACATGATTGGAATTGGATGGAAACTGTTTAATTGTGTTAAAGACTTTGAGATGGATGAACAGTTCAGGTGAAAATAGGCTCAGGGGTATAAAGGCAATGTAAGGCAAAAAATGGGACGCTCCAGGGGAGCGTGCTAAGTCCCACACTCTTCTCTATTATGACATTTGATATAATTGAAAATCTGACACTTTTATTCCACTAAAAGGCAAAATGGAAAAAGAAACTCCATAAAATCTCAAACAAATCTGGATTGAGAAAAAGGACATTTCCCATTTAATTCTACTTGCAGGATGTAGTGTGCAAGCCAATGTAAGATAAATCTTTAATTTGGTAAAAGCGACTGACCTTGGTAATTAGTTTTTTTTTAACAGTGCAAAATTTGAAGGTTGTAACATTAAAAGTTTGAAACGTTCAGTCCAATGTATGATAAAACCATGGCCTGGAAAGATGACTGTTCTTTCCAATTAATTGTCAGATTTTTTTGGTGGTTGATATACTGTATGTTTCCTGTAACTTAATAAATAAATTAATCTGGGCAAATAAGCACATTTGTTTTGTGTCATATTGGTCTATGAAACTTGAATATATATGAATAAAATTTAGGATGGTTAATATTTAGTCCAATGGCCTTTGTAGGCACCAAGTAGCTTTCCAGTTCTACATTTTTCCACATTTTCTTTTTTCTCTAAAACTCTAAGCCATGCAGGAGAGGAGAGATTCAATTCCCCAACCCTGGAGGTGTGAGGCAACAGTGCTGCCTTGTAATAATCATTGAAGAAGGTAATTTAGGTACTTTATTGTCAGTTCCGGGTGCACTTTTGTAAGCCGGATTTGTTCGTAAGTCCAACAAAGTAAGTATTATACACCTCTGACACACATATACAATGAAATAATAAAGCGTGAAAATAAAAAAATACATGTTTGGCGTGACTGCGCCTCCAAATCGAGAGGAGAATCTCGGTGACGCAGAAGGGTCAGCTGACTTCATTTTAAGAGAACCTGGGAAGACGTCTGGGGATGACAATGGTACATTGTGTTTACTAAGCGCTTGAATGGATGCCATTTTGTCTCAGAGCTGTTTTGGACTGTAAACTCAGTCTTATTGAGGATTTTCCAAAATTAGGGTTATTCACGATGGGAACAGCTTTACAGGACAGCCATTTTCTATCATCGTGCCATAAACTTGCCGAATCACATCAAACGTCTCTGTGGCAGATTTACCCAGTTTCATGCAGAATTCCACGTTCGCTCTTTGTTCTAACTTGCTGTCCATGATGAAATAGCAGACGTGGTAAAGAACATGGTCAGAATAGCACCAGTTGCTCAGCTCCTGATGTACGCAGGACAATTTCTTTTGGCACACTGACTTATGAAGGTCGGTGCTCCCTGTGAGTGTGCGTGCAGCCTTGTGCAGCCATCTGTTGCTGTGTTACAAATCCAGTCTTGAAACTTTTTGATACTGCCTCATATTCATTTCATCGGGCCAGGTCTGAACTCAAATTCTTACCTTGACTTTGAAATTAAACTTGATTTTATCCAGTGAAAGAAGCAAATATCTGAATTACAGCTTCAGGGTCGCCTGCAGCAGCACTTGACCAGCTCTTACCTGACATATGAATCATCCAATTCTGTAATCATTTAACAGATCTCACAGTTATCCTTAGTGACATAACAGATGCTTACAATAACAAACAAGTAGCGCCAGTAATTTCCCCAGACAGTTTGACAATAACATATGTAACATTCTTTCTTTCTTTGACAAATCTGGCAATATGTTGACATACGAGCAGTTCCTGACTCACTATGGACCTCCAGTAAATGTTAAAAATGTCATCTATTAATGAGAGCTATTCGCCCCAATTTAATTGTTCTAATTAAGAATCATCTAGTCTTTTGTTCATAAGAGATCAGACAATCTAAATTACTTTTAGATGGTATTGATATAACAGATATGAAATGCAATAATAAACACATTCTCTGGATTTTTCAAACTCAAAGAAGAAGTACTCTGAGAGGGATTTTTTATTGGAGATCTAACAGTATATTCAAGCTATTAACTGCCATAAAGCCTGGCTTATGCCTAATAAATATTGCATCTCTAACAAAATAAAAGATGTTCATTTTAAGGTTCTCCACAAGATTTACCCTATTAACTCTGTTTTATCTAAATATTTGAAGGTAGAGAATTAATGTTCTATGATACATTAGAAAAAAACTTTGTGAATTATTTGTTCTTTGAGTGTGAGAAAACAAAAAGATTCTTAATTCTTCTAAAGGCCACCTCTTGGACCATCTCAATGTATCTCACTCCTTTAGTATTGAAGACAATTTTTTATTATGAGAATTTGGTAAATAAACCTCTTGAATTTGTAGTTAATTATTTTGTTTTAAATGCAAAATACTTTATACATAAACAAAGAATTAAAAAAGGAACAATTGTATTCCCCCTTTTTCATAATAGAAATGACCTCACTTCTCTTAAACTAATTTCATTTAATAAGAATTATTAGACTTCTACGTTACTATGACATTGATTTTAATTGAATAATGTGTCTCTCGCTACATCTTTTCCACTGTTTATACGCCATATCTACCCTCTCGTGTCTTTTACCTTTACTAGTCTGCCATATTTATAATTCTTTGTCCTTTGTGTTTGATTTGTTGTAATTAATGTTTTTGTTGTTTGACTGTATTGTCTGTTTCATTAAAAAAAAAAAAAAAAAAAAAGTAGCGCCAGTAATAGTTAATTCGGGTTGATGCAGATATCCGTCGCAAAACTGTACCCGGAAGCATCATGTTATTTTAATACATAGATACAAGAACCAGGACAGGATTTATATGAAAGTTATACCACAATCCTACCGTTAAATTCTGCCATTTCAGAGACAGGATGGGGAGCGCAAGCGTCCTCGCTCGCCGCCATATTTCACGCCTAAGTCACCATGGCAACCGTCCACTGATTTAATTGGCCACATAAAATACGGAATAAAATAATTTTCCGACAATTTTAGCAAATTTGTATTGAACTTGCGATTCCATAAATGTCTCTCATTAGCAAAAACAACGCGTTTTCAGTAAACACCTATCTTTATAAACCGGATACCCACAATTCCACTTCCTCTTTCCTGTCTAACTCGCCGCCATGAAGTACGTGTATTTGGTTTTATCCATTCCCATCTAATGTAAAATCTATTAAAAACCTTCAAATTTGGGCTCTTGGGATAATTTAGAAGTGTGTTTCTTCAGTAACAGAGTGTTATTTCTGACTTGCAGGGTTGAGTTGTGCAGTTTCAGTGGGTATAAAATTTATCCCGGCCATGGCCGGCGATATGCCCGAATCGACGGAAAGGTAAATGCTGTTTGACGTTTGTAATGTCTTTTCAGTACAGCTTATTGATTTATATATGAAAAAATGTACTTAGTAATAGTATGTCCAGAGATAATTTAAAGTTCTAATATGCTGTACTGTTTTAAATAGTTTACAACGCACTCGGTTATATTCCTGAGGTGAGAGTTAGCATAGCAGCGGCCTGCTGGTTATTAAAGACCTCCAGACTCCATTACTGCGTGAACAATTACCGAAAGTCAGTTATTTGCGTGTAGTCGGTAGAAAAAGTTTGGCTCCATGTAAGTGCCTGAGCGGCTAAGTAGTCATCTGAGTGTACACTTGGTAGCAAAGGAGTGTTGTGGGCTTTTGAGGGCAGTGGTGGCTCAAACAGTTAAGGCTGTATGTTACTGGGTTTCATATCAGAGGGTTGTCTTAACTGCGGTATGCAATAATTAGTTTCTTTGAGATGAATGTACTTGCTTTGTAAAGTTGTATGTTTGTAAATTTATGCTACACAGTGGTGTTTTGCATGAGAAACCTATCTATGTGTCATGAACATTGGCAGTGTAGCTTCTCTGCTCATTTTTTGCTTCTTCTTCAGGTGTTCCAGTTTCTGAACGCCAAATGTGAGTCTGCGTTCCTGAACAAGAGGAACCCCAGGCAGATCAACTGGACCGTCCTGTACAGGCGCAAACACAAGAAGGGCCAATCTGTAAGTCTGAATCCTGTCCTCATCCTCGCATCTAACAGGTGCATGTGAGATTTCCCCGCTATTTTTTTCTTCTTTGTTTAATGACGGTTGGAATCCAGTAGGTGAAGCTGAATTTCCCAGTCTAGCCTCGATTAAAAGGGAGAAAAAGTCTGCCTTTCCTGGTCTTGTCTTGTTCTGTGTCTTAATCTTTGTCTGCTTTATCCACAAACTTTCACACACTTCTCAACATGCTTTCTGTCTAATTGGAGTTCTGTAAGTTGCATCATCTATAGAGCTGACTCTTCTCAGTTTACCTGACTTTTTTTACTCCGCATCGTGTTTATAAACCAGGGATCTTCTCGACCCCCGATTCTGGAGGGCCAGTGTTCATCACAGTTTGATTCTTTTGATTAAACACATCTGATTCAACCAATCTGTTAATTGCCAGGTTCTGTGGGTGTGCAAAGATGTTATCGGGTAGATTACATACTGTGCTATTAGTTAAAGATCCCTCATATAGACATTTTAAGGTGACTTCCATGAGATGCTGCTAAGCTGAACTGGCCGTTTTGCTTCTCAGTTAATAACATTATGGAATTTGGCCTTATCTCAGTGTAGTGAGTAATAATCTGATGTACCGTCTAAAACCAGCTTTAATAATGCACATACAGTTTGTCTTGAGTTTCAGATTGGGGTTGCTTTAGTTTGAACACTGCACCAATGGTACTACACTGACGATGCATCATTGCCATGGCAAAAGTGCATGGCCGGTGTGTCATAACTGCCTTATTGTACATGGTTTTAAGTAATTGGCAAACTTGCTAATGTCGTCTTGTGATTTGCTCTAATAGGAAGAGGTGACAAAAAAACGCACTCGCCGTGCTGTGAAGTTCCAGAGGGCCATCACTGGTGCCTCTCTCGCTGAGATCCTGGCCAAAAGGAACCAGAAGCCTGAAGTGCGCAAGGCCCAGAGAGAGCAGGCTATCAGGTCAGTACATGATAGTTTTATTAAATGTGGGCAAGAAAAGATTTTATTGTAAGTTTTTGGGTGCCAAAGTGGAGACAACTCGTGCATACAGATTGTTCTTTTGATCGGAACATTTTACCTAAGCAGGACTTTATTTTTATTAATTTGTGGGAAAACACGGCATCGTATAACATCCGTTTTCACTGTGACATGGGTCCATTTCTGTGTTGGAAGCAACAGGGTCTTTTACATTAAGGGCATTTAATACTCATTTTTAATAAGCTATGAACAATCCTAAACAGACTGACTGTCAATGGTATGGTCTAGATGGATAGCAATTGGGAGTGTTTTAATATTCCCAAAAGGAAATTGGATTGCTAAAGCTCCCAGTTCACTAAAAATAAGAGACAAACGAGGTGTACAGGAATTTATTTTAGGGCTAAGGGTTAAATTATCCAAGAAAAAGATCTGACCTGAGTTTTCTATTACTTCTGCAGGCATCAGTTCATGTCCGTTAAAATGTGACTGTGTGGCGTATATGAAGATTAAAACCTTTGTCACCGTGCTCTACTGTAATTATTCGGACATTTAGTTACTTGTTCATATACTTCATTCATTTTGAGAGCGCAATGAGTTAGGTTTTTTTTTTTTTTTGCACCGGTCAGATAAAGGGCAGTGTGTCTGACATTTTCCTGGTTAATTCACATTTTCATCGAGTTATTGATTATTAGTTGGGGGTTACTTGTATTCTAGACAGCATGAACTGGAATTACATGGTTGTAATGGTGAGTTGATCATGTTAAGCTCTTTAAACTTTACTGTCAAACCAGGCCTGAAGGTGTTCTCATCTGCTTATATTAATCCTCTGTTTATTCCTTAGGGCTGCCAAGGAGGCCAAGAAGGCAAAGCAGGCAACCAAGAAACCAACCACCCAGAGTTCCAAGGTAAGAAGAAGAAACTTTCCTATTTTGTATAGGATTGAACCTTCCTAAAGTTCTTATCTTGGTCAGGGGTTTTATGCAAACAAAAAGTATCACTTTTGTATTAAAGATGGTTTGCTGATTTAAAGTAGTAAAGTATGCATTTTTTGTTGCCCCTTGAGGCGTTACAGTACGGCTCTGTGTCGTTTCTGTGTCATAAGGTGGCATAGAACAAAGGGCTATGTTTACGCCTAGTACCCGCCTCTGGCGATGGGTTTTCAGTGTCTTTATAGCCCTACAAATGTTAAATATGTAGAATTGCTTTAATTCCTGTTAATGTTTGTATACTATGCTATAGACAGTCACATGTTTAGTTGGGAAAATGTGAATTTAACCTGGCAACCACTTTTTGGTTCTTTTCTCATAGGCTCCTGCCAAGGCTGCACCCAAACAGAAGATCGCTAAACCCATGAAGGTCAGCGCTCCTCGTGTTGGTGGCAAACGTTAATTTTTTTTGGTGTTTTGTGTACTAATAAAATATCACAGTACATCTTTGGCCTCTTTCTTTTTCCTTCACTTGCTTCACATGCTACTGATGGATTGTAAACATAAGGACACATAGTGATAGTGATATTGGAAATGCAAAATTTTGCTGTTTAAGTCTACATCGTGATAAACTATTAATGCTCCTAGGAATCTATAGTAAAGAAAGAAACTATTCAACAAATATTTGAATAACTTTAATGATGAATGGATATTCAGGAACCTGAAGGAGAGAGCAGTTGCATGCCAAAACATTTCAAACCCTGTCACAGGTACATTCATGACAAGAAAATGTGTATAATGACCTTTTAAACAACACTTTGGTTAATTGCTTCGAAGTTCCAAATTGTCCGTTTTTACAGCCAAATTGAGCTGCAAAGCTAACTAGCTTCTAATATAAGGCTGAATCTCAAATCCTTCCCAAGCCTTCTAATTGAGTGCCCTACTCATCTGGGACAAGGGATTGTACACCCTAGTGCTGCACTAGCTTTCCATTTAAAGTTATTTGAGTTTTAACCCTGGTTTGGAACCCCACAAGTTAACAGAGCTAATATTCTAAAGCTGAATAAGTGGAAATATAAAGAGTAAAATATGTATAGTACTATCCACCACCTCAAGGGTTTATTCTTACCATTTGCCTACATATTACAAAATAATTGGTTAAATAAATCGTAGTCTATTAAGTGCTATTAGTGAAACTTGTATAAAAGCAATATCACTTAAGGTTGTGCTAAATCAGCATGGATGTAACCCCATCTGGCTGCTCCCTCATGTATCTGACCGTATCACAGCCTTTCAATGGCACTCCCCCTGTTTTGTTGTTGGTCTTTTGGCTGCTCCCGGCAAGGGGTCGCCACAGCGGAATACCCAGTCCGCACTACAACTTGGCACA
>JAOVVA010000028.1:5774900-5793494 GCA_028565275.1 Leiocassis micropogon | reverse complement strand
GTGTGTGAAAACCTTGTGAAGACTTACAGAAAATGTTTGACCTCTGTCATTGCCAACAAAGGGTATATAACAAAGTACTGAGATGAAATTTTGTTATTGACCGAATACTTATTTTCCACCATAATTTGCAAATAAATTCTTTAAAAATCCTACAATATGATTTTTTTTTTCTTATTTTGTCTCTCATAGTTGAGGTATACCTATAATGAAAATTACAGGTCTCTTACAATTGCACAATTGGTGGCTGACTTTTTTGCCCCACTGTAGTATCAGTTAAAGTCTTTCCAGCACATAGATTATTCTATTGTCCGTCTTTACACAATCTACTGCATATGGTCCTTGCCACAACTTTTAAATTAAAAGTTAGTTAATTGGTAAGATAATAAAATAACATAAATCTGTTGTCATTGCACTTCACTGTATTTCTTGAATTTAATATTATAATAATCAAAAAATAAATAAAGCACAGCAGACAATTACAGTTGCTTTGCTTCTCACTAAGCCCCATTAAAACTTTAAAATAATGTGAAAAATTTAATTTACTGAACGACCAAAAACAGTAAGCATGCACAACATGCCATATTCACTATTTAAAGACCTAATAAGACAATTAGACCAGAATTATTGACAGCCTTTAAATATGGGTAATAAAAGGTCACCACCACCAAAATAATAATGATGAAATACAGAAAATAATAATGATGAAAATGTATTTAAAGGGGGGGGCCTTTAAATACATTTTCATCATTATTATTTTCTGTATTTCATCATTATTATTTTCTGTGCATTACATACTTGGACTTGTGTCACTAAGACATCTCCTGTAGACAGAGGTGAATACACAGCAAGCACTATGAACACAATCCAAAATACAGAATCTCTACATACTTGATGATTCTAGCTCATAACACGTTTTCAAATGGCTGTAGGTCAGGAACTGGGATGGCCCAGTCAAACTCTTTAATCTTTGGTCTTTGAGCTAGTTTTGTGTGTATTTTGAGGTATGTTTCTGATCCAAGCGTGACTTACTTGTACATAGGTTTCTGGGAAAGCAGTCAAATTTTCATTTACAATCTCCTGGTACTTCATGATGATGTATCAGGATCAAAAACAGCTCCAATCAGCGTTCCAGTGCAACATTTAGAAAACTCCAGGCACTTACTTTTGTGGTCAAATGAAAGAAAAGTTTTTCTTTTGGCATGCCTTCCCAATGGTTAGTTGGCATGGAGGTGGTGTCTAATTGTAGATTTGGAGACTTGGTGACTCCAAAATACAGTTGTCTCCTGCAAATCTCCAACTGTGATCCATTTTTGGATCTCTAACCTCACTCTGCTTAGGGCAAAACATCCATGCAATCTCTTCCAGCCAGGTTCATTAAATCTAATCATCACTCCAATGTGGATATTTCGGGCATGCAGTCATTTTAATAGCCATTGCCTGTTTTATGAAGACCAGCTTACACACTATTGTCTAATTTCATTTTGCATTTGGCCCCCATTATCACCTCATGTTTATACCCCAATGAAACAGGAAGTCATGGATGACTTTAAGACCATTTATACCCATATTTATCAAAGGCAGCAATTGTTCTGGAGTAGTATTTAGGGCTGTGTCATCTTAATCTAGTTCTAAAATACCCTGCACAGTTTATATCTCTTTCTAATTATCTAACATATAAAATATATTTACCATTAAAGAAATATAGATATAGATGGTGTTTAGACCAGGGATAGCTATAGTTGAACTAAATAGGAAATACTGCATTAGAACCCAGGAACTTAGACGTAAGACTCCTCTGAAAAAAGCATTTTTTCAAAGTCTTCTAGCTGTGTGTCACTGCACCTCCTTCTCCACTCCCGCTTGCCATGGACAACAGCCAGTGCCACTTCCTGACTCTTCTTTAGATTAGTCTGGGTATCTTCACCTCCTTGCCAAAAGAAGTAGTTCCTCACAGCCTTTGTGGCAGCAGGTGACAAGCCAAACTCGGGTTTACTATACTTATCATCTTGCTCCACGTCAGACACTTTAGGTCCATGAGGCTGGTTGCTAGAATATGTGTCTTGTCTTCCTACCGCCTGCCTGTGGATATGCTCCAGACTCTTTGCTGTCTCCTTATCCAGTCCCACACAAGTCTCTCCAGGTTCAGATGCTCGGCGCTGAAAGGAAGGACGTACAAGAGACTTCCCCTCGACAGGGACGAGAGAGTAAGATTTCTTTCTGTTCAAAGCCAAGCGGCGAACACTTTGGCCATAGAACACAGCCTGTGGCAAACTGCTGGTATTCCCTCCTAATGTGCTTGTCTGAGAGTATTTCTGTACTGGGCTTTGCTTACTCAGTGAACACGTCTGGTTGTGAATATCTCTCAGTTCTTTCACTGTTAAAGTGCTTTCCAAGGCAGGGGAATTTAATGACCTGCACGGCTGTGTTTCAAGCATGGGTTCTTCAGAGCAGAGAGGGCTGGTAGATCCTTTTCGAGCAGGAAGGATATCTGGTTCCTGAGCTCTCCCCTCCTTGTCATTTCTTGATTTGGAGCAATCCTCAGAAAGCAGTAATAGATCACAAGTGTCCTTGTCATCCAGGCCTCCTTTGTCTTTGGATAAGGAAAGTCTGTGATCTTTCTTAAGCCAGGTATTTGGATGTAACCCATGACTGCTCCTGAACTGGCTCCAGTCTAATTTCTCTTTAGGTGGATAATCCTTAGCCAAATTTATGGCTGAACCAGGCAAAATTTCAGACACAATGCCATGGAACTTTGTGGAAGATCTTACTGAAGCCTTGAAGCTACCCATTATATGAGAGCAATGTTTGCTGTAGTCAGCAGAGTGCTGAGAGGAAGCACTCTCTAGAGAGCTCACTGAAGAATGTACTGGTGAAGCCCCAGGGGAGGACAGATTTGTGCAGCTGGTATCTAAATGCAGAGGTGGAGGTTTTGGTCGATTTTTTGATTGTTGGGAGAAATTTCTCTCATTCTGAACCGTCTGACTACGATCACACTGCTTCTCCAGCCTCAAAGTGTTTAAGTCAACTTCAAGGTCTATATCACTTACGCCTTGGCTTCTCACGCATTCGTAACTACCCTTTCTTTGTTCCCTACATTGTAGATATTTGGTTAGGGATGAGGATGAATTCCAAATGGCAGGCTCAGAAGAACGTCGCAGCTGTCGAACACCCTTAGGAAAATAAGATTCCTTACAAGGAGAATGCAGGTGAGAAGTGGATGGACTCACCACCTGGCATGTTTTTACTGGGGAGGCTAGTGAAGGGAGTAAAAGGTGTTTGTTTGTGGTCAGGTCTGGGTCAGTTTCAGTTTGATCCAGATCACAGTCACTAAGTGTAAACACTGAGTCATAACTGCGACTGTCTGTCTTGGTTCGTGGTCTCTGCATGGTTTGAAAAAGTGGTCCGGAGTCATCATTCAACTCGTTCTCAAGGCTGTCATAGGATGAGTCAGTCATCTGATAAGAGGACACATCTGTGTGGGAAGGAGAAGAGTTTAGTTTGAGAGAATCAGTTTGCACAAAGCAGATGCCATAAGAATGAGGTTTCTTTACCTGATCCATGACTGCAGCTCTGAGGAAAACCATCAAATAATGTCATCACATCTTCTCCCATTATTGCCATGCAATTTTCAATCATTACCCGTGCCAAGTCACAGACCTGAAACAGGGATTGAATGGATTAAATGAAATATTCATTCATCTTTCATGACTGCTTTGCCCCTTGTTATGGTGCCAGTGGATCTGGAAATTATCAGGAAGAATTGAAGAAGAGCCAGAAATAAACCATGGATGGAACAAGGGCGCACACATTTTTCACACTCATTCAAAGCAAGGGTGATTTAAGGTAATCCACCAAGCCATAAATCTAGTGATTAATTTAATTTAAAGTACCTTTATGAAAATTATTAAAATGATATGCTAGTAATAAAGGAAAATGGCATCTTTTATAATTAGATCTAACCTACTTTTTACTTGTCCTGCATTCACTCTCCTGCACTCTGTCACCTCAATATACAGAGAAATCAGACAATATACAACACACGACCTCAATATGATCAGAGTGTAGCTACAGCTGCTTTTCAAACAAAAGTGGCTAAATCACGATTCGTCCTGATTAATCCTGTTTTTCACATTTAATCCTTTAGCCCCTGGTAGCCAAAGAAATGTAAGTAACAAACTAAGGAGTGTGTTTATTTGCATGGAGCCCCTAGAGGGCATAAAAAATTACATAAGAAAAAAACTTGTCCTTTAATTGCATACAATTTACAAAAGGTAAAACCCAACACTGACTCATTTCTCACTTCAACCCTTTAGGAGAAGATTTCCACCAGAGTGTGTCTTAGCATTTTTACATGCTGTGGTTTACATGCTGTAGTTTTTCCAGCATTTTTACAGTATATGTCGTATATCAATGCAATTCTTAAATCCCAACCTTCAAGAACATGCACAGAACAGCCATCACACTATAACCACCAGTCTTATATTCAGTACTGTAGGTCCCCCTTTGCCAGCAAAACAGTAATGAGCCGTGTGTTCTGATACCTTTGTACTGGAATCAGCGTTAACCTTTTCCTCAATTTCTTCTATTGGATCGGACTACACGGGCCAGCCTTCCCTCCCCATGTGCATCAGTAAGATTTGGCCACCCATGACCCTGTTTCACCGGTTTTTCTTCCTTTTATCACTTTCGGTGTGTCCTGACCACTGCAGACAGGGAATATCCCACAAGAGCTGAAAGTTTTGGAGTTGCTCTGACCCAGTTGTCTAGCCTTTACAATTTGACCCATCTCACAGTAGCTATATTTTCTAATATTCCGTTACAATGGTGGCTGGAAGTGGGTGGATTATACAGTATTAAGCAGCAAGGGAACCTTTTTTCCTAAAGTTGATATGTTGATATATAATTGTGATGGCTAGAAGACTGGGTCAGACTGAGTCCAAAACTGTGCCACAAACAGGTTTTGTTATCAATGTGGAAAGTTTCTGATTTAGTATCCAAAAAGTGTTATTGCTGATTATTATGTTTTTTAGTTATGATCCTATTGGCACTTAAATGGAGATATGCAAATGGGATCACCGGCTTTTAAAGGTTAGAAATATGATTTAAGGCCGGCCTTCATGCTCTAGGTTTCTAACCAAAAATAGACAAGACCGAATTCTTGCAACCAATTATATCACAGAAGGTTTTTTTTTTTTTACATCACACAAGCTTGCTAATAGAAGCTGGCTTACAGTTTTGCAATCTTTCTTTTTAATTATTTTAATAATTATTATTAACTATCATCATATTTATAAATCACTTAATTATGTTATATTAAATGTGGTTTAGGCTGACACTGAGATTTGCTAATTAAAAAAAGAGTGCAAAACTAGGTTGAAAAGACAACCGACTTTGTGCTCTAGGATTCTACCTAATCATTCTTTTTAATTATATGTGTCAATATACTTTGCACAGAAATAAATAAAAACATACGAACTTGAATAAGAGACCTGTTATTTCTCTTTTGTATTTTTTTCTACACTGATTAATAATGACTCGACTGACTTTTAATGAACTTCATTACAGCACAATTATGGGCAGGAATTGAGATAATAATCGCTGAAGGTGGATGTAATGAGTGAAGTGATGCATAATTAAAGGATTTAGGATTACTAAAAATGTCATTGATGCACAGGGGACCTTCCCCTAGTGTGCACCTCTGCCAGTACTCCACTTTACGTATGGTATGTATGATAATCAGACTAAAGTATGCATTTGGAACAGGAAAATATTCCCCTTGGATTGAATGAGACAAAATTTGGGATTCCAACTTATGATTCTACATAATAATAGTAATGCAGAACAAAGCGGGAGGCTAACTTTGTTTATTTATCCCTTATTTACAACTTTCCAATTCATTAAAACAAAATTTACAGTAAACACATTTTAAGCCGTGAGAGCAATAGAGGAGATTTTATTTGTGATTTTTCCGGTTTCTACCAAAGTGTCAATGTTAAAAATTGTAACTGCCTGTAAAAATGTCTCCTTTGTTAATATGTCATATACAAACTATGCAATACAATGTTATATCTAAATATGACATTATACACTACATCGCCAAAAGTATCCACTTGCCTGCCTTCACATGCATATGAACTTAAGTGCCATCCAATTCTTAATCCATAGGGTTTAATATGATGTTGGCCCACCCTATGCAGCTATAACAGCTTCAACTCTTCTGGGAAGGCTTTCCACAAAGGTTTAGGAGTGTGTTTATGGGAATTTTTGAACACTGTTCCAGAAGCGGATTTGTGAGGTCAGACACTGATGTTGGACGAGAAGGCCTGGCTCGCAGTCTCCGCTCTAATTCATCCCAAAGGTGTTCTATCGGGTTGAGGTCAGGCCAGTCAAGTTCTTCCACACCAAACTCGCTCATCCATGTCTTAATGGACCTTGCTTTGTGCACTGTTCCCACAAAGTTGGGAGCATGAAATGTCTAAAATGTCTTGGTATGCTGAGGCATTAAGAGTTCCTTTCACTGGAACTAAGGAGCCGAGCTCAACTCCTGAAAAACACAACCCCACACCAGTTTTAACATGACTGTGCACCAATGCACAAAGCAAGGTCCATAAAGACACGGATGAGTGAGTCATAAATGCCTGGAGTTTGTCAGAATTTGCGGGTTTTTGTTCGTCCACTCGTCTCTCTTGATGATTGACCACAAGTTCTCAAAGGGATTAAGGTCTGAGGAGTTTTCTGGCCATGGACCCAAAATTGCGATGTTTTGTTTCCTGACCCACTTAGTTATCACACACAATAGCATCTTAAAAACAGTGAACAAACTATTTCATAAATGTCTAGACACGTGTTTAACACACACTTGTAATTGTACACAAAAGCAACAGGGACAGAGAAGAACTGCAGGGTAAAGATATCAAGGTTCTCATTATCCCCTCAAACGAAAAACATTACTACTACAATAAAACCTACACAAACAAATTCTGTTTAGTTTGTGATTGTGATGGTTTACTTTGGCAGCCTTGAAGCCAACACTGACAAGATCAGTGTTGCTAGAGAATGTTGAAATCTACATTTTTGGGGTTGTGTATGGTAGCACACAGCCTGCCGCAAGCATATCCAAACAAACTGCATGAGCTGAAAGCTCCATCGTAGTGAGATAATGAGAGAACGACGCTGACCTCAAGATTGTAAAGGAAATGCTTGAAATATTTCCCATTGAACTCAAAAACATCTCCCAAACAAAAACAAAATGCGCTATCCTCACATAAGAGATATAAGAGACTATGAATGACACCTTATATAACATTAATTGTCTACCCATTGGACAGAATGAAAGGACCATGGACATGACTACTGTTTTATATTTTATAACCACGAATACAGTACAATCCAATGTGAAATCCAATAACTAAATGATAATACAATTAGAAACTACAAACTTGAACCTCTTTTTAAAAAATCCATTTTTATTTTTAACATTGATTTTCAGGAATAGACCCTCAGCCGATCAGTCATAACATTACAACTCAAATATTATGTCCGGTATTGTGTAGTGTCCCCTCTTGTCACTGGGGCCCAGGGATCCGTCTCCTCAGAGCATGAGTCCACAAGTCCTCTTGGGTGTGCTGTGGTGTCTGGCACCTGGACATTGCGTGCTATGGGTTGCAGGGTGGGGTCTCTGTGGATCAGAGTTGTTCGTCTGGCACATTCTGTAGGTGTTTGATTTAGGATGTGGGGAGGTTGAAAGCCAGGATTGTGCCCTTGGGCTCTTTGTCTGCCAAACCCCATTCACGGTGAGCTGTGGTGCACTGGCTGTTCCGGTGCCTATCTATCATGGTCTGTATTGACTTTATTTGGTGGGTTGTACTGAATTGCATTTTTTTGTGGGATCGGACGAGACAGGCTAGCCTTTGCTCCCTACAGGCATGAATAAGTCTTGGTTGCCCATGATCCTGTCACCAGTTTACTGCTATATAATTGATAATCAGTGTTAATGTAATGACTGATCAGTGTATATTAGGTAGAGTATTAGGTTAACAATTATATGAATGGGTGATACAAACCTTCTTGGTACCTTCTCCTTCAGTCTCAGGGGTGCTGGGACCTTGGGACCAGAGCAAGCTGGGAGAAATGCATATGGCCAAGTTAAACGCATTCATCTGGTTGTCTTCGGCATGGAGCTGAATGTTGTAGAGCACTGCCAAAACATGCTTTAGGAGCAGGATATTCTCAGACGGAAGAGACATCACCAAACTGAAAAATAGGATAAAAAGATCAATAAGCTTACAGGCACTGTCATTTAAATGCTGGATTTCTGACTGAGAAATCAGGTGTAGTAATGTTTACCCCTGAATGGCCTTTAATTTGCTGTCCTCTGCTTCAGACAAATCCATGGTGGCCATCCACTTCTCATAGAGGTCTGACAACAGGAGGCTCCCTGGGATGCTGCGCAGGAAGTCCTACATGCACAAGAACAAATTGTGGTACATCTACTGTATAACATTAGATTATATCTGATTATATAACCAATCAGAGTGAGGTGGTATTGGTCCAGTTCCATGATTAGTGTGAGTGCAATGAAAAATGCATTTGATTCTGAATCTATCCAAACACAGGATTTTAACCATGACATGTACTTCGGGTTGCGGGCAGCATTTTTCTAAGTTGGTGGTCTGGATATTTCAACCAATGATCAAACAGTCCAAAACATGTTCTTTTCAGGTTGATTTATTAAATAGCAAATGCTCTAAAAGATAAGTTAGAGTCAATTATTTGTCACATGTACCTTACAGTACAGTAAAATGATTTTTCTCGCATATCCCAGGAAGCTGGGCTCAGAGCACAGAGTCATCCAGGATACAGCACCCCTGGAGCAGATAGGGTTAAGGGCCTTGCTCAAGGGCCCAACAGTGGCAACATGCTGGGGCCTGAACCCCGGACCTTCCGATCTGTAACCCAGTAACCCACAGCCTTATATGTACTGTATAAGCCACCACTGCCCTCATTTTATTATATTTTAATATTTGTCAAACATTTTGACACCAAAAGTCAATTATTGGCTTAAATATAAAATTTCTGCAAAAGTTTATTTTATCAACTAAATTACAAAATATTCAATATTTTGAATAATCCATGGGGCCCCTGTCTATTTTTTATTATGCAATCCTATCATGGACCATTGAACTAATGCTCAAAACATCTAACATGTTCAGAACTTTTCATTAGATTCACAGCTGCCTTCACAGCTCTATAACATATGATTCATAACTCTGCTGCCAAAATTGCTGCACTAAAACATACAGTATGAATCATCTGCTGTATGACAGATGACTTTTCAGCCTATTCCAAGAACACAGATCCACTGAGACACTGTCTCAGGGCTCAGACATTGCTGCTAATTTGCAGCAATGCAAATACTAACTTTATAGAGGAAAGGCATAAAAAAGTAAATTAAAAAAATGATTGTATACGCAAACACTCATCAACCACAATTTAAAAACCACCTGCCTAATATCTTGTAGGTCAATCCTTGTATCACTAAAAGCAAAAGAAAGGTTGCCTAGAGCTTATAGTGCATCCTGGTGCCATCTCTTACCCAGGTAATGTATCAGACAGGGCCACCTTCTTCCATTGATCCTGCCTGTTCCGACACCCTTTTACCATAGTCAGAATTAAAGGGCCCATATATTTACTCTATCTTTAACAAGGTATCATAAATTCCAAAATGTATGTGGTTAATGCACCTGCTTAGATACCACTCAGATAATGCATTCTTGAAGGGATCAACAGTAGCTCATTTACCTAAACACTAAAACAGTGAGAAATGTAAGAAAGTGAAACAAAGGGGAAATTAAGATGTGAAAAAAAAAAATCCATTATCTGAGCTGTATTTAAGCAGAGCTGAGCAACAAGATGGAGGAGGGAATCTTCTTCTTATATGAGGTCACAATAGAGGGGAAATCTGATTGGCTTGTTTTAACCCTGGCCAATACAAAAACAGAAAAAGTAAAAATAACAAAATCACTTTTTTTTAAGTAAATTTTGCCTAATAGGTCCCCATTTGACAGCTTTAACATTTTCAGTAATTTGTTTTACTTAAAAAGCTCTTCTGTAAGATCAGACCAGACGGGCCAGCCCTCGCTCCCCATGCACACCAGTGTTCCTTGGGCACCCATGACCCTCCCTCCTGCCAGGTCACCGGATTGTTTGCATACACAATGGCAAGTGACAAACCGATATACTGTACACAGACGTCAAATAATCAAGAGAGTATGACTAGGAGCCATGGCGCAAAATAAAACCAATCTGTTCTAGCAGTCTGAAAAGATCTAGAAGTTACGCAACACTGCGTAAAACTTACCTTTAATACAGCAGCAATCACAAAGATAGACTGTCGGCTCATCGGAACAACCTGGATTCCTGTGTCCAGTTTATCTCTCAGCTCCCTGCAGGCTTTGGCCCCAGCAGAGCGCCGGAAAATTCCCCTTGTGAATGGCCCCTCTTGGAACAGAAACACTAGCATGTCCTGTAGAGCGCGAGACAGAGAGAGCGAGAGAGAGAGAGAAAATAAAGTCTGATATACATTATGGACTACATTACAGTACTGAAAATTCCAGATGTGGAAAGGAACGCCTGTTAACTGGCACTTGAAAGTGTCGTTCAAGCCACTATACATCAAATCAAAATCAGTGGTCACATTCAAGTATCCTTAACGTTCCTAACATTCCTAGCATTCTTAACGCTCATTCAGTAGAGGTATAACTCGAGGATACTTGTAAAAGATGTCCTTCCACTAGAGAAAGCTTAAAGTATGTGAAGTGCAGTTATATAGCTGTAATTCTGTTCAAAAGAGTAATGTACATTTTCTGTATCTTGTAAAAACCAACCAAAATGTTATCAATTTTATTATTCCAGAGACTTTATTATTGCTAAGAATACATTCTACTTGTAAAAGTGGGTCCTTAACATAGTAAAACGTATAACTGTTGATTCATTATTTTTTGTTAAAAGAGGCATTTATTTAACAAGACTTATGAAAGGAGTCTCAGTTTCGAGTGCTTCACAACAGTCAAAGTTTCCCAGCTCAGGAAAGTCTTCTGGACAGAGAAGTTAATGCTTTCCGTTTTCCCAGGAATTTTTTTCTCTCTTTTTTTTTTTTTTTAGAGGGAGAGTGTGAGAGACAGAGACAGAGAAAAGGGGGGGATGTTGAGGGACTGATTGTTTATTGAGTTATAAGGAAGGTGATAAGAGCAAGTACACCCTGTAACTTGTCTTTCCGATGTTCCACAACATTAAATCTAACAGTAAACCAGTAAAATGTGACATGTTTGTTAATAACTTAAAAATGAACATTATTATTAATTATTGCACACACAACATTATTATTATTATTATTATTATTATTATTATTATTATTAATAACAGTAGTTCTGGGTTTAATCCACCCGAACGATAAATCAATTGTTCTAATATGAAATCACTCTTATCATTAGAAAAAAAATATCATTACTACAAACTCGTTTCACAAATATTAATCTAAAGCCTAATGAGAAAATATGCATTGTCATTAAACAAAAACATATACAACTGTCTAAAAAGCTTTAGGACAGAGCATTACCTCTTGAGATTTCTTGTTAATATGACTTTGTTCTGTTTTTATAATCATGTGAGGAACAAAAAAAATGAGGCCGGTGAGTTAATTAAGGTGGCATTTATTGGCTTTTATTAGTGCTGTCACCTTGTACCTCCAGGGTCTGGGCTCGATTCCCGCCTTGGTGTCTGGTACTCCGGTTTCCTCCCACAGTCCAGAGAAATGCTGATTAGGCTAACTGGCGTTCCCAAAATTGCTCGGAGTGTGTGAATGAGCATTAGAGTATGTGTGTGTGTAACCCCTGAGATGGATTGGCACCCTGTCCAGGGTGTACCCCGCCTCAAGCCCTAAGTCTCCAGGCCCCCCCACGACCCTGTATACAGGATAAAGCTGTATAGACTCTGTTTAAAACTGTTTAAAACTGAGGGGAAAGCATTTGTTTAGAGGACTTTTCAAATCATGTCCACAACACATTCCACAAAATGTAAATATGAATATTTCAAAACGATGAGGTGTCATTCTTCGGGATTGCAAATGTAACATGACAGTGTGTTGAGTCCTACTCATAGACAAAAGAACCGTTGCACTATAAAAAACTTTGTACTCTTACGAAACCTGAAAACTAATTCATAATTTAGTTTGCCTTGTTACATTAACTTCACTAAGGCTACTGACCTACACTGGCTTAAAGTTCAATAAAGTTTACTAATTTTACCCATCAGCATAAAAGCATTTCTCACAGTTAACGCTACTGTGTTTTACTTCTTAGTATTTTTTTTAAATATGATGAACCAAGTCTACACACATGTAAACATACGCAACCTATTAGTACTGTATGTTGAAATAATATTAAAAAGTGCATTGAAATGTGAAACTCTTACATAATTTTGTATTTAAACGCATTTGAAAAATAATTGAACTATAACTTTAAACAGTCAAAAACATAATTAATATTAGATGCAGCAAATATTTATCAACCATGAAATTACATGTAAAATATTTTTTGCTTCTAAAACAGGAAAATCACAAAGTGGCAGTATCATATATGACACCATGCAAAAGTCTTGATCCTCCTCATTTCCTCATACAGTACAGTGAAACCTCGGATTGTTAATAACGCGGTATGGTGTTCCACAAGACGAGCGAAGATTTTTAATAAATTTTGACTTGGAAAACGAGCAAGTCTTGGTTTACGAGTGCTGAGTATGTATCATGCATGCGCTTCTTGTTTTGTCACGTGATCACAACTGAGCCAACGTTTTTTCTCTCTCTTGCACTGCGGAATTGTGGGTAATCGTCTCCCCTGCTGGGTCTCTTACTGGTATAATCAACATCCGTGCACGCGTATACTGTTTACTATAACACTATGACCACGTGTGTGTGTGTGTGTAAAACATATTTTATTTTGCACAGTACTGTATTATTATAAACTGTTTTAAAAAGGTTGATATTTACCCACAGTGCAATTGTCCTGCTATTGATTCATTCCATTTTACAGTCCAACTACTAAATAACAAGTACACTCTAAAACTATGAATCTGGATGGCTAAATGTACGAGCATGACTTTTGTGTGTCTGAACATTGCGACTGATTCTTACACTCACCATGATGGGTTTGGGAAGGCTGTTATCCTTGCATACTACGCTGAGGGGCAGGCCGAAGAGCTTCTCTGTTGTGGATAAATGGGGTGATAAAGGAGGATCATCCAGTTGATTGGAGGAGCCACGCCAAAAAGCCCAGTTGATGAGTGACCGTCGTCTTTTGAATGGCTTCTGGTCTGGATCAACTTGGGTTATGAGAAGAAAAAATGTTGTTATTTAGCAGTTTCCATGTATTTTTATGTATGTACAGTATATGTTCACCGTGGTGGCATTTATTGAGCATGCTTTCTATGAATTTCTATTTTTAAAAAAAAGTTAAGGAGACATTTACCAACAAAGGAGTGGCCCACAGCAACCCGACTTGGCCTCAAAATGAACTGGCACTGATTATCTGACTGTAACTGCTCATAGAGTAGCTCTATTTGTCTTTCAGGTAGAATGGCTTCATCAGTTTTTTCACCATTTTCATCCAAAGGCTCTCGTAAATGGCTCATCTGTATGCTGAAAGGAAACTCATGACCTGTAAACATTGGCAGGGAGTAACAAAGTACAGTTAGCCTGGTGTGCAAGTATTTGTGCCCTACACGCGTTTTTTTCTTCCACATATTTTTAACTTTTTAGTATGACATTTCAGAAGAAAAATCTGGAATTCTGCTCATTAACTTAAGAAATATCATTACATTTCTCGATGCAATGTTACCTCAGCATACAAACGTCCCCCCTTAAGAACTGAAATTCCTCAAGCATATGAAGCATTCTCGGCATGCGAGTGACTGAACCGAGCGCCGGCTAAGTTGCACGTACGTCCGGGAGCCGTTCGGACCTTTTTTGCACCAGCGGAACGCCAAGAAAAGCGAGTTTATGTATTTTTTTGTGGATTGTTTGCATTTTCTGCAAGATTTAATGAAGGCATTCATTTTGGGTTCCAAAAATGACAGCAGGAAGAAAACAGAGCCACTTTCAGTTTTGTTTTTAAAGCAGCCTGTGCCAAGAGGAATGATAAATGAATTTATTTCATACTTTACTTCATTTACATGTCTTTTTTAAGGGTTTTGATTGTTTTTATATCCAAAACTATGACTACAGTCTTGCAAATTGTAATATTGGTAATATTTTGGGTGGCTGGAATGAATTATCTGCATTTACAGTACATTATTTCTTACGGAAAAATGCATTTTGCAATGCGAAATTTCACCTTAAGAACCCTGGAAATGATGAAATTCATATACTGAGGTACCACTGTAGTCATGTGTCTGTTAAGAAATTTGCCCTTTATTGAAATGATTGCTCAAAAAACAATATCAGTCTAACTAGATCATGTGAGTACAGATCACGCCTTTGTCAAAATATCACTATTATAATCCAATGGCTTAGAAAAGATGCAGGATAACAACAGCACTCACTCAACCATCCATACTGTTATTTAACTGTACACTTGTTTGTACATTCATCTTATTTGCGGTTGGTTATTTGTACTTGCTGTAGCAATGCAATTTACCTTATGGATTTAATAAAGGAAATACTACAATATATACAGTATATTTATGTATGCAGTAGTTAATTTATCTACACTCACCATCCACTTAAAAAGGAACTAATGAATTAATGAATTAATTCAAGCATGTGTCAGCATTTAGTGCATAAAACCATGCATATACTGTACATGCCAAGAGCTTCACTTACAGTAATGTTTACATCAAACATGAGTATATGGAAGAATGTGTCTCCATGACTGGTCAGACTGGTTTGAGCTGACAGGAAGGCTAAAGCACCTCAATACCTCAATAATCACTCATTACAATGGTGGCGAGCAGAAAAGCATCTCAAAATACAGACCGAACCTTGAGGTCTATGAGCTACGACAGCAGGAGACCACATGGGGTTTCAGCCCCGTCAGCCATGAAGAGCAATGTGAGGCTACAGTGAGGACAGGCTCACTGAAAATGGAAAGCTAAACACTGGGCCAATCTGTCTTATAATTGGCTCCAAAGTTTGAAGTTTTTTTGCAGGATTTATAGCAAACTCACCAATAAGAGGGTAAGGCGCATTGTCCTTTCTGGAACTCACCCACAGCTGGAAGTCCTTCACAGAACCCTGTATGCCAAAGACAAGCACATTCAGAGAAATGTTGTGCACCATGTTCCACCACTAATCTATAAAAAAGAACCATATGAGGACATGTCTTGTCTTTGGGGTTGTCTCTAAATAAAATTAAATGTCAAATCTTAAATATAATAAAATAAAATACTGTTACAGGTGTGTTGAGAGAACATACATAGCTTTTACTTCTCTGGATGGCTTTAGGTACAGTATAGGATATATTCCAGAATATTAAGAACAAATGAATGTATTTACATATTTGAATAAAATCATTGAAATCAAGGGAAACGCATGAGCTTGATTCTAAAGATGGTATGTAAAGAAACTTACCACAATCCCAAACTGCTGCAGTGCGAGACGGATCACTTCGTTGGCACTGTCGGAATTGCTCACAGCAATTGTTTTCTAAATAAACAGAGCATCAGACTGTGATTTGCGACGCACTCAAATACTAAAATGATATTTGTCTGAGTGTAAGAGAACTTACATACGAAAAGTTCCCCATGTCCTTGGCGTGCACTTTAAGAGGAATTGTTTTTGGATTATCTTTCTCCTTCTCCTCTTTTATTCGACTGTAGGGAATGAGAACATTGACACAATGATTAGAACAGAAATGTAGAATAAAAAATGTTAATGGTTGAACTGAGAAAGTGTACGCTTGTAATCAAGTGTGCGTTGTACCTTTTTATAAGGGAAAGCCATCTTTCCTTCAGTTCAACTGAACTATAAAGGGAAGAATAAAAATATTTTCAGCAAAAAAAAAATGTGCTTACATGTTTTATAAATGGTCATAATTCCTATAAATTATGGGAGTCAAGGGTAGCTCAGTGGTTAGGGCACTGGACTATGGTTCAAAAGGTTCCTGGTTGAAACCCCATGACCTCCAAGTTGCCATTGGTAGGCCCTTGAGCAAGGACCTTAACCCTCAACTACTCAGATGTATTGTATGATATAAAATGTAAGTCGCTCTGGATAGAGGTGTCTGTTAAATGGCATAAATGTAAAGCAATTTGGCAGACACACTTATCCAAGCCATCCAGAGCGACTTACCTGTTCTAAAGGCTTAGAATAATTTTCAATAAAATAAATATATCCTAATAATTCCTAAGCCTTATAGCTTATAATTTTACCCCTTTTATTCAATTCACTCACTCACTCCCATTCGTTCTTTATACTGCTTATCCTGCAGGAGACATGGAGCCCCTACAAGGAGACCTGAAGCAGGGTATACCCCGGACAGGGCACAAGCACGCTCACAATCACTCACACACTACTGGCAATTTGGAAAACCAATTAGTCAACCCTGCATGTCTTCGTGCTGAGGAGGAAACCCGGAGTACCTGGAGAAAACCCACCAAGCATAGGGAGAACATGCACACCGACCCAGGCAGGAGTCGAACCCTCGGCTCTGGAGGGGCTAGGCCACAGTGCTAAACACTATGTCACCCTGCTGGCTTTATTCAATTCAATATAATTTTGTTTATTCCTACAGCACATTCAAAATGCTTAAATCAGTAATACAAGAAATAGTTAAAAAGCATATAACCATAGCAATAATTAATACTTCCAGTGCTTGTATCCATTATAAACATGTAAATGAAGGAGTGTTCAAGTCAAACCGAGACTTGTAATGAAATTTCTTATAAAATTCTTTAAACACAATACAGTGATGAGACTCTAAGAAACAGAAAAACATTTGAATAGTGCAAACTTTATAAAGAAGTCCACATGTCCATAAATAACGACTCAGGCTGTTGTGGCTCGGAGCACATTGCATTCTTCCCTGTGCACATTCAGCGTGGAACGCCTGATCCTTGAAAATTGACAAATAACTTGTTCCCGGTTTGGGGAAGAGATGCATCTGTCTGTGGACACAATCATTGATAAACACCACTTGTACAGGAATTCGCCTGGAAGCTATTGCCACATCCTCCTGACCTCGGTCCTAGCCATTTCCACACGCCATTAAAGGAGTTCCTGGGAGGCCAAAGTTTCAGAAGTTGTGAAGCAGGCAGTTCAATCATGGCTGTGGCATCTACTTTGATGGTATCCAGCACTAGTGAAATACTGGGGTAAGTGCAGGCGTTTATATAAAGAAAGAAATAATCTCATAACCGTGTTCTGTTATTCTGCACAATCAAAAGTCCTGGTTTGACTTGAACACCCCTGAAAAATAGCTAATCAGGCATGGCATTAAAACCACCTGCTTAATATGGTGTACAGTCTGTATGGTGTACAGCCCTTTTTTAATTCTAACAAAAGTTTTTTCACCATGCCATTATTTATTTATTTAAACTTACACTTCCCAGAAGTGGACGTCTTAGCACAATTTCCCCAAGGTCAGAAATCGCAATGCTCAAAGAAATCCAACATTTCAGACCCTACAGGCCTTACAGAGCATGTTAAATGTTAAAGTCCATAACAGCACAATTATAGAAAGACTGAACAAGTACAGTTTGCTTGGAAAGGTTGCCAGGAGAAAGTCTCTTCTGTCGAAAAAGAACACGGAAACATGGCTGAGGTTCACAAAACTGCATCTGAACAAACCACAAGACTTCTGAAACAATGTCCTATGGACAGATGAGACCAAAGTGGAGTTGTTTGGCCTTCAAGTCCACCGCCATGTTTGGTGAACATTAAACAGCATTGTAATCATTCATCTGTTGTAAAGATGAATGGACCAAAACAATGTGAGAGACCGATTAAGTCATAGAGGAAACGATTACTTCGAGTTATTGCTGCTAAAGGTAGATCTACAAGCTGTGGGGTATTTAGTATTGCCCACAGGTTTCTTTTTTCTATCCGACTTCATTTTCGTGAAATAAATAATGGCACAGTGAAAAAGGAACCGCTACGTTCAGACGATAGGGCGACAATATTAGACAGGTGGTTTAAACACAGCAGACAGCAATAATGATGACCATGAAGGAGCTTCCTAAAGTTCGTAAAGGCAGGATTATTAAACAACACAATAATGAAAAAAGCCACAGAAAAAAAGCATACTATGGTATTAACAATATGGCAACACAAATAATTGTCACTGGACAGGTGTGCTCAAATGATAAGAAACTGATGATAAGAAAGGTAATGCCAGCAATCACAACAGTTACCGTACATACAGAACAAGAAGCACTGAACTGCAATTTAGTCTTCTCAGTTTTTACATCATATGCAAAACTAAAAAAATAAATAAATAATGAAGCACAAAGCTTAGCATCTAAAAGCATTTATATACAGTGGTGTGAAAAACTATTTGCCCCCTTCCTGATTTCTTATTCTTTTGCATGTTTGTCACACAAAAT
>JAOVVA010000028.1:5758695-5774800 GCA_028565275.1 Leiocassis micropogon | reverse complement strand
ACATTTAAGTGTGACAAACATGCAAAAGAATAAGAAATCAGGAAGGGGGCAAATAGTTTTTCACACCACTGTATAACTCAAGACTATCTTGGAACAACTTTCCTTCGGTTGCTCCTGTCATGGAGTCGCCGCAGCAGGCCATTCAATCTGAACACATCTTGGCACAGGTTTTACTCCGGATGCCTGCCCTGACACAAATCTCAGGGAAAGCTTGGAAACCAGCACTGCATGGTGTAACTGGGTAGTACAGGGTGTGGCAACCCACTGACAGCAGGGCTCAAACCGGGATCCTCAGATCCCCAAAGCAACAACCTTGAGCGTTAGCCGCCTGAGCCACCACTCCCCTCTGGGACGAGATAGTAAACAGACTAAACAGATCTAATCCTTTTGGAAATGATTCTAGTCATACATTTTGGAGAAAAATTGGCTGCACTTATGATCCCAAGAGCATCAAACCTGCAATGTGAAGTATGTCAGTGGGGGATGCTTCTTTGCAAATAGTAATGGGACACTATGCATCATCAAAGGAGACAAACAGAGAAGAATTCAGTTCAATCAGCCAAGAGAATGAACGCACTAATGCTGGTAATTTGTGGTGTCCCGTTTCTTTTTTTTCCCATATCCGTTAAGTTTTTTCAGACGATCATTGTTTATGCTCATGACCAGCTACAGCATCCACTACCTCATTCTGGTTCCCTGAACTTCTAATCAGATCTGTTCCCAAAAATCACACTCCCTATAAATAAACCATTAAAGCATCGCACATTCTTGATTACTAATCATTTTCTGAATACGCTAATTAAAACGAACCCCGGGGCTTAAGTCCGGTCCATATTACACGTGATGAGTTAGAGGCTGCAGAGAGTAAAGAATACTGTATACCGTACCATACCTGAAAGTGGCTACGCAGTTGCAAGTCGGCCAACCCATCACAAAGCTTTTGTCAAGGCACGTACTCCCCTCACACACTTCTTCCATGCAGTTTGCGATCCACATTTCGCAAACGCGCGTCTGTGCCTTCATCTTGAAGTTGGTTGAGGATCTGTTCGTGAAAACACGACTATGTTTAAAACAGTATTTAAAGCAACACGCTACTGTTTATATTCATTCATTCATTCATTTTTTTTGTTATTCTTATTTCTGCTTTATCATGCTCAGAGTCACAGCTTTTCACCATCGCACACATTTTCACACACTCATCTGCACTTGGGGCGAAGCACAGTAGCTGAACCACCTACTGACATGCTGATAAAATCTGTATATATGATGTGCAAGAAACCACATCAGCTGTGGCTGTTGGGCAAAACTAACGCGCGGATACTGTACAGTGGCGAATAAACACTTATGACCTATGAACATGCTCAGTCATATTCAGTGAATATTTTTTACAGTAGTTTCCATGTTTAATGCACACCCAAGTTCATAACACCGTACATAAATATTCATGCCAATCTTACCGAAAATCAGTGCCTTTTTTTTTTTCCCTAACCACCTGTAACTTTTCGCATGAGTCGCTTTTGTGTGAAGTCTTGCAAGTTCGCAATTACGAGACTAGTATAACAAAGCATATGAGTCAGAAGGCTGCGCGAGCATTCAAAACGCAACGCCTTGCTTAGCTACAGCCGCAAATATGACTGATAATGAAAGTGGACTGCGACTAACACCAAGCCCAAGGGGGGTTTATCTGGTTTTTACAGTAATTATTCGCTTATTGCTTTGGCTTGATGTTGTTGAATAGCAAATAATCAATAAATCGACTTTGTTACAATTTACTAATTTATTTTTATTATTTAAATTGATTTAAAATATCGTTTATTGTCAACTTATTATTACCTTCAAAGAGTGTCTGTGATTACGGTCACAGTCAAATCAAAAAACCTTTTAACATCCCTTGTGAATATGACTAACCATGAGATATTAAATATAGGTCAAGACCACATTAGACTGGCGATAATGATAGGTCGACATTTAGAGAGCGTTCGAAGGGATAAGCTCGCTACAGCTGACTTCACAGTGGCTTCAGTGGCTTTGATGCCAAGCTTTGCCTCGGATTGTGTTAACTGGCGCTTTGGGTGGTAATTACTGAGGAGGGCCCTCTGGCTATGCGATGCACTACGGAAAAAGGAAGGAGGATGTGGGCCACACGATCCTATGAGACACAATTAAAAAGGGGGGGACGAAGGGGGGGGGGGGGGGGGGGGGAGAGAAATGGCCCAATTCATCCCAGCATTAAGCACTCACTGGTAACTCCAATACGAGGGTATTTCAGCTAATGCGTTTGCTCTAGTGGACTACTTATTGTGATATGGATAGCAATAAAAACTAAGAATAGCAACTTTTTAAGTTTATTTATAACATTAATGCAAAGTGAGCTGTTCGAGTTAAAATTGTATTCCTTTTGATCTATTCTTCATATTTTACATGTTATTTTTAATTTTAATGTCATGGTTTCTCATAGTTGTCCCACTGTACAGTGTAATAACGGTTCAATGTGGGCAAAAAAAGTCCAACGCATTCAATTGTAATTACTGTAGATATATTGTATTTCCAGCACATTTTTCTTTATATACTGTATATTTCCGTACACTTCGCCACATTCTCACAATCTACCCGAATTCCTAGTCTAAAACTTAGTTCCCACAACTCATCTCGCTTCCTAAGGGACAAATTAAACTGGACAAATAATAACAATGTTTAAGCATTGGGGGCATGGTCGGGTTTAAAAAAAATTTTTTTTTTAATAAGATTTAATTTTATGGCTCTCACCCCTCAGAAAAAAAAAACAAAAACAGACTTTTGGTCATATTGGGATGTTCCCTGTTCACGTGTCTTACTTGGCCTTGCTGATGAGCAGCATGTCAGTGAAAAGGAACATGTGCCTCTCCTGGGTCTGCAGACCAGTCTTCAGCTGTGCGTATACATGACCAATAAACATCCTCGAAGGATTAAGATACGATTGTACCAACAGGCAGGTCTCTGGGCTGACTGGAGAAAGACTGTTATCCCTGAGGAACGAGAACAAATCGAAATCACTCGTTACTCAACCACAGATTAAAATAGATTCCGGTTCACATATGCAACAAACTGTAAGAAGGTTATAGCAAAAATATAAACTGTGCATTTCAATTAGCTAATGTTATGTTGAATTGCATATTGAAAGGAATTGCATATTGATATTACGTTGAAAGGATTCACTGGATTACATTATTATAATTTTTTTAATGGCATCTTTTATTACAGTAGGTGTACATTATGCCACCATATCCATTTCTGTTGAAACGTGGTTTGAGCAATTTTTAAATAATACAGAAACCTTCTTATTTGTAATTTCACGTGAATACTGATTGTGCACACCTGACTCATTTCACAACTACCCTCTCTCACCATATACAGTATAAAGGACTTCTGCCCTACACTCACTATGCAAACTATATACTATATAAGTTGACTATCAGTCATTACCAAACCATGATCTTTTTTTTTTTACCTGTTTTTTGATCCTGTTTTGGTTTCCTCATCTTGCTCTTCATATTTCCAGCGCATGCTGTTTGATGATCGGCTGACACCTTCCTGCATTTTTCTATGATTTTGCTTTATGTTTCTGTCTTCTTCTTAAAGTCTAATAAAACCCTGTCACCCTGCACTTGCGTCCTGCCCTGCGTTCTTGACAGGACCACATTTCTGCTTTCTTGCTTTGTTTTGTCCTAACCGGACCAACCTACGAGTAATATTGACACATGACTCATTATTTAAAAAAAAAAAAAAAAAAAAAGCCACCTAGATAGAAGCTTAATTCCACTGAACTCAGTACCATGAACTGGAGGAATATTGCACAAATGCTTCACTTATTTACGGGAAGCGAAAAATCTAAATAAGGGTTTCAGAAGACAGCTGATGTTTGTGTCTGGTAAACACATTTACAAGTCTGGATTTCACCCCTGGTCACTTTAAATTAGGGGTCACTAATCATACTCATGCCTCACTAAAGAATAAAAAAAAATAATAATAATAAAAGAACTTAAAATATATATTACAAACAAAAAAAAAACATTCACACCTCACAGAAGGAGTGATTTTTTAAAATTATTTTGAATTAAAAAAAAAATTTAGTAGACTTTCACAAAATCATGACTAAAGAGATAAAGTGTGCTAGAATTTATTTTAATTAAACCTACTGTATGTCAAAAAAAAGTTCATTGTTTTAATAATTAATCTTAATTTTTAAAAAAATGATAATAATTTCCCTTTATGCTTACAAATCAGCAAACAACAATAAAAAGACTCTAACATCACCATAATGAGCATTACTCCGAGCTTATACGTAGGGTCATGCTTGTGAGAAACAGTGACTAAACATCCAGTGCTGCATTGACAAGGTTATAAAGGCCAAAGGACTATATTTAGCCTTTACATCCTCTAGAATTATCCCTTTGAGGAGCTTAACTACTGCTGAAAATGCTGATCGAGTCATTCTAGGACATGAGAGCACGGGCATGTAACGTGTTCCCCCATTTAACACCCATTTAAGCCTCATCATCGTACATAAATACTTTTAACTTTTAACCATATACATGTAAAAGACAAATGGATACTCAAATATTAAAGAAAAAATTTATGTTATATTAAATAAATAAATAAATAAATAAAATGGTTGATCAAGACCAATATAAAGAAGTGCACACATTTATGCTAATCACTATGATGTATGACAGTCTACTGTACTAATAATATGACTGTCCACCTAATATTGAGTCGGTCCACTATTTTGCCACCAAAACAGTGATGCACAAAGTGTGTGACACTTTTCTATTGACACCAGCATTAACCTTTGCAGACATTTGAGCTTTAGTAGTACAGTACTTATACTGGGTCGGACTACACTATAGAGCCTTCATTCTCTATGTGCATCAGTGAGCTTTGGCCGACCGTGACCCTGTCACCAGTTCACCGTTTTAATTCCTTGGATTACTTTTGGTAGGTCCTGACCACTGCAGACTGGGAACATTCCATAAGATCTCACGCAGTTTCGGAGTTACTCTGACCCAGTCCTCTAGCTATTACAATTTGGCCCTTTTCAAAGTCACTCAAATCCTTACATTTGGCCATTTTTTTTTCTGTTTCCAGCACATCAATTTCAGGGAATAAATGTTCTCTTGCTGCCTAAAATATCCCACCCACTTCGAAGTGTCACCGTAACAAGATATTGTAATTGTAGCTACTCTGACAAGGGCCAAATTGTGATGGCTAAATGACTGGGTCGACTGCAGCTTTTGTGGGATGTTCCTGGTCTGCAGTGGTCAGGACATACCAAAAGTGGTCCAAGGAAGGGAAAACCGGTGAACTGGAGACAGGGTCATGGGCGGCCATGGCTCATTGATACACATGTGGAGTGAGGGCTGGCCTTGTAGTCTAATCCAACGGAAGAGCTACTGTAACTCAAATTGTTGGAAAGGTTACTGCTAGTGGAAATGTGTCAGAAGACTTCGATGTCTGAATCGCTGTTTTGTTGGCAAAAGGGGGGACCTACTCAATATTTGGTAGGGGTTAAAAATGTTATGGATGATCTGTGTATCTTTAAAGCCACCTAACCCAAATGGGTAAAATAATAACAATAATAATAATAATAATAATAATAATAATAATAAAGTTTCCCCTTTGTTTTTTATATAAGCCTGTCAAAACAGTAAAAGTATGAATGTATTTAGCAGCAAATGAAACATATTCTTGCTTCAAGGATGCATGTAGCACTCTTGATGCAAAGATTTAAAATGATATTATGAATCATCATCAGTAACTACTTGATGCTGTGCAGGTTAAACAAACCAAGAGCCTAACCTGGGAATAGTAAGAGTGACGTAATGTGCAATTTAGCACAACCAATCAACCCATTGGGATGTTCAGAGGAGGTGGGAGGAAACCTATGCACAGGGAGAGCATGCAAAACTTAAAACAGACAGTAACCTGAGCTCAGTAACTGGAGGTTTTGAAGCTGTAAAGTAGCAAAGGTACCCATTGCACCACCATGCCACATAATCATATTACTGCATTAAAAATATAACAGCCTGATAAACTAAAAAATAAGTTCCTGCAAAACTAGTTTATCAGCGATATGGGTGGGCTAGAATTCATGGAATTGTGACCTGACCTGCCAGTTCATGCAAAACAAAGAGATAAAAACAAACACTGTGTATACTTTATATGCAAATTATATATTATATTATATTATATTATATTATATTATATTATATTATATTATATTATATTATAAAGCACTTAAAATGCTTATTTAACTTCAACACATATTCTAACACATTAACACATTCTAATATTTAGTTGGATCGTCTTTTGCTTTAATTATGGCACACATTTGCCGTGGCATCATTTCAATAAGATTATGCAATTTCACAGCATTTATTTCCATCCAGAGTCGCATTCACCAAGACTTTCCAAGACTCTTGTTTTGATGATAGGAGAGGCAGAGCAAGTCTTCTCCAGCACATCCCATATATACTCAATGGAGTTAAGGTCTGGACTCTGTGGTGGCCAATCCATGTGTGAAAACGATGTCTCATGCTTCCAGAACCATTTTTTCACAATTTGAGCCCGATGAATCATCATGGAATATGCCGTGCCATCAGGGGGAAAAAAATCCGGTGATGGGAAAACAGTACAGTACAGTCATTCGGTCCATTCAGATCGTCAGCTGACCTCATTTTTTGGGCAGATAATGCTGCTGGACCTAGTTCCGACCAACAGAAGCAACCCCACCTCATAACACTGCCCCCACAGACTTGTACAGAAGGCACTTGGCATGATGGGGTACTTCATGCGCCTCCCTTCTTACCCTGATGCTCCCATCACTCTGGAACAGGGTAAATCTGGACTCATCAGATCACATGACCTTTTCCGAACGCTCCACAGCCCATTCTTCCATTCTTCAAGCCTTTTTTCAGATTAGCCTTACTGATGAGTGTTTTTTGTAACGAATAACGAGTCTTCTGTGTGGTGACTCAGGTATCGGCCAGTGACCAGAATTGGTTGTTTTTCAGCTTGATTGGCCAAAGAAACAATTCTGTGACGAGCACAGAAGCTTCTGAGTGGCCCAACAGAAACGCATTGGTCCTTCTCTACATATCTTCCACCTAAGACGACACACTTCTCCAAACAAGGATGAGCTGGTGGAGACCGTCTTGGAAGAATCTTTCTTTTTGGCTCTTGAGTATAAGGTTCACCTTGGTAATCACCTCGTCGTTGTCAAACGCCCGCCATGAAGTGAAAGGAAAAAGTCACTGTGTGCGAGGTCGGGGGAGTAGGGGGGATTTCGTAACCCAAGTCACGCGCAAGATTCAGTGTTTCGTGAGCTGAATGGCCTGGCGCGTTGTCATGAAAAAGGGGACCACCCCTCATGAGCATTCCATGACGTATCTCCATGACCTTGGTTTTGACCCTATAGTGGCACCATGCAGAACTACAGTATACCACAGGGTTTTTAAAACAAGAAGAAATGTTCAGGAACGTACTCATTTCTGGAGACATAATTTGGGCAAATATTTTCTTTCATAGTTAGAAAGTTCGTTTTTTCATACGATAATACAAATTGTATGGTCGCAACTCATGTTTGAAGTTAGTTTGCATTGTTTAAATGCTGCGCTTGTTTTTTTTATGTGAGAAAACTCTCATAATAATGATCAAGCTACATTTAATACATCAGGACATTTTTTAAAGGTTTAAAATTGTAACAACATCTGGGAAAAATGTAACATCAGGATATCCATAAAATCGTGATACTGATAGAATCGCAATTTTAATTAAATTCACACCGAGGTATTGTGATAATATCATATCGGGAGGTGACTGCTGATTCTCCTCCCTACTACACAGCTGTTTAGTCCCAATCCCTTCAGTTCTTCTCACACTATAGAAACATGAGACTTTTACCTTTACTATTTAACACAGCCAGGATTTCTACTGTTGTGTTATTATTATTCTTTTTTTTTTTACAATTTGATTTCACAAAATGTTCAAGTGGTCTCCCATCACAATCAAAAAAAATGAATTCTGACATTTCTTCTTTAAAGATGATCATACATCACGACGCTTCCAGGTGTTAATAATGAGTTGGACAGCCACAACCCCAGGATATGTTTTTTGACATGGTCGTTTAAGAAATGAGAAGCCGCTCACTGTATCAGTTACTGTAAGGTTAAACAAATTGTTGCAGCTGAAACATATTAATCAGTGCAGTAATTATCGAGGTGGAGGCTCTTCACTATTTGCTTAGTTAAATGCAGGTGGTGACCTCTTTTTGTCTGCGCAGTGTACATTCGAGCTTATCATATAAAGCTTATCATATAAAGATAATGTATTACATCATCATCCTATGCACGTATTTGGATTTGTGCTAGATCAAGTGCTATTTTATAAGATGCAGAATAATAACAGGGGGAAAAACACATTGTTAAAATGAACTAAATTTGCAGTGATTGTTCATATAATTACAAGTAGGAATATTTGAAATGCAGTAAATGTAATAATTTTTTAAAGTTTAAATATTTAAAAAGTCTTTTCTATTTATTTATTTATTTAATTTTATTTTATCTGGCTTTTATGTTTCAAAACTTTAAATCTCATATCAGACACCTCTACTCAAGAAAAATCTAGCACCATCAGAGGCATGAACTATGAGCAAGTAATTTTCGCAATCTGAACGAGCTGCCCAGAAAATCAACTTAAGCACAAACACAGTCCGACTCTCTCTACATGAGGGACTTTCCTTGTGTAAATATTGACATAGCCTTTGAACTTAAGCTGACAACTTCGCATAAGCCACACAGATTCCATACCTGGATATTGTTCTGGATCGTGTAAGTGCTTTGCTGATGACCAAGGAAGGAGCAGACTGCCTGCGACAAGACAGGGCCTTTGTCCTCTATGAAAACAGAAAAATGACAGTTACAAAGCAGGACCACATAAACTGATCATTTGTAACAAACTAATTACAATATTTGTAATTAGTTTGCCAAAAACTGAGTAGGCTATTTCCTACACAGACAATAGTAGCGTTTTTTTCGGACTTTATTCATCTGATAAACAATGAAATGGACCTAAAAAGTCTAAAAAAAAAAAAAAACATTAAAGAGTTTCTGAGAGGCCTAGTACATACTGTAAACACTAATCAGCCATAACATTACAACGATAAACATTTTGCCTGATATTGTGTCAGTTGCCCTTGTGCCACCTGGGCAGCTCCGGGCCCCTCTCGGCGTGACTCTAAAAGAGCTCTGGAGACTGGCAGCAGGATGTTAATGCTAGGGTCTCTATGGATCAGACGTTTTGTTTGTCCGATACATTCCATGAATGCCTGGTCGGCTTGAGATTTGGGGAATTTGCAGGCCGGATCAACAACCTTGAACTCTTTGCCTGCTAAGCCCGAGACATGGCAAGCTGTGTTGCACTGGGCGTTCTGGTACCATTCTATGCTGGCTGGCGCTGCCGTTTTAGACGAGTTGTGCTGCATTGGCAAAAGCCTTTGCTGCCAACAGGCTTAAATAAGCATTACGTGCCCATGATGTTGTCACTAGTTATACTGTATGCAAGGTAAATAATTGATAATCAGTGTTACTTTAGGATTAGTATATTTCTTCAGCACAATTGCTGTATTAAATTATACAAAAAAAAAGAAAACAAAGACGAATCCCATCTAATCTTTAGTATGATTTCTAGTGAACTTTGGACTTTCGGCTGCTCCCGGCAAGGGGTCGCCATAGTGGATCATCCGATCTGCACACAAGCTTGGCTCAGGTTTTACACCGGATGCCCTTCCTGATACAGCCCTTCCACTTTTATCCAGGCTTGGGACCGGATCTGCATCCAGTGGCTGGGGATCGAACCCGGGCCTTACGCAAGGCAGGCGAGTAACCTACCACTGAGACACCGATGCCAACAATTTATCAGTTAATTTACTGAGATATTGGAAGCATTTGTGCTACTGTATATTGATGTGTGATTGCTGGAATACACTCTTTCACTGGTATCGCACCTATTAGTCACCATTCACCAAATTATTCACCAAATGTAAATACTTTTTGACATTGAATATGGTTGACACTAAACTGGCACTTTGTTGGCATATTAGGGCTAAAATGTAGCTTGGCCAAGATCATAATGAAGCCAACTATTAACCAAACCCATGCTTTAAGGCACACAATGCTGTTTTTCTGCTTTCATTTTATAAGTGTCTTAAGTCTGCTGGCTTTCTTAAAAAATTCACTTGTATGTTTTTTTTTATGTTTAATTTAATTTGATTGACTGAAATAGATCGGACAACGTATGCTTAGCCGAGCTACATTCGGTTTCTTCTCCAGTCTCCAAAAGCATTTAGGAGGAAAAGATTAAACAACTAATAAATCATTTTTATGATGATCTTTTACATGCATTTCTCACTCATGATCATAATATATTAGGGATGAATCCATGAAGCGGGCACGACATGATTGTCACTGCCAATGTCTGGTCTCTTTTTTGTAAGCAAACTGAAATATGCACATATATTATTTTAAAAAATGTGCACATTACTATATATGTACAGTACATAGTGTTAAATCTGTGCATATTTTCCATTTACAGAACAAATGTAACCCCCTGTAATGAAGTTCGAATCAACCTGCACAGACCTCGTATTAGAGTAAGTGTTTCTGGAAAATACCCACAAGTGAAAAGTGGACTCAGGATAAGAAAGCTGTAATTCACTGAGGAAACACTGACAGCCGTGCTCCTGATGATGCTGATGATGATGATGAAAAGATAACAGTCTATGGTAAAGTCAAGAGCTCTAATCAGTTTAAATGATCACGCTCTGATAGCTTTAGCAACCATGGCTGAAAAAATGTACTTCAAAAGAAGTTGTGCAATTCCCTCTTTTGGTTTCGTTTGCTTTAGTTACCACAAATATTACCACTTAGTCATACATTTATCAAAAAACCTCATTAATCACTAAACTGATTAAATCAGCTGTATACTGCATACAGATAAGTATATATCGAACTTATATATCAGAAAGCAAATGCATCCATAGGTTATACTGTGGCGGCACACTGGCGTAGTGTTTAGCACTGTCGCCTCGTACCTCCAGGTTCTGAGTTTGATTCCCGACACCAGGATTTGCCAATATATAGTATATACTTCTGTTCTGTGATTTTGAGTTTCTGTACAGTGTTGCTATATAATAAAAACAGTTCAATCTTTCTTTCACATGCAGCTGTACCAAAAAAGATACAACTGTAACAGTTGTTACTTGTAAACAACCCGATCATTTGGTAGTATTTATGTAATTACAAATTGCATATTGTCCTTGTGCTCATATGCTGCAGAGCAACAAAAATTTGTTTAAACACCATTTCCAAACAATGCTCTATTGTTTGCACTTTGCAAAAAAAAAAAAAAAAAAACAAGTACAATATTCCCATGAGCATATTTTACCAGCTCTTTAAGTTTTACGGCTCCACTCCATAAAACTTGATGAGAAATTGTTAAGATACTGTTTTCTTGCAACCTACAGTACTTCAAAACTATTGTATACGGTAGATAACAGCAAATCTCAGCAACAACCCTTAACTGATCTGCACACATTGTGCTTTGGCTAAATAATAATAATAATAATAATAATAATAATAATAATAATAATTTAAAAAGTAAGAAATAAAAAAAATAAAAGTTTTTCAAAAATCCTCCAATAGTCTCTTCCAAAAAGAGATAAAGTCAGGACTAAAGTCCTTGGAACATATCAGGAAGTGTACCACATTCCAGCATCTGAATTTGAGAAACAAACAATTTCCATTATCCACAGGAAACCTGCAGCAGTTTAAGTGATACACTGTCCATGCTTTAACATGTCAAGCCTCAAAAAAAAAAAAAAAATGCCTTTGTATATGTCCACTATGTCACTTAAGGCAGGGTTGGTCACAATAAAACACATCTGGCACAACACTGTTCTGTGGTCTGTCAAAGGCTAACTTAAGTAAAGCAGAATTCAAATATAGTCCTAAGAAAGTGTTGCAAGACCAGGAGCATGATAAATGAAGAAAAAAAATTGAGCCGCAACCACACACACACACACACACACACACACACACACACATACTCGCAATAAGGCAAAAGTCAGCAAATTATGAGGGTTGTTGTAAGTGCTCATACTCATGATTGGTATAAACACTGAACCAATGAAACTACAAGTATACAGTCAACACAGTAAGCTAATGTAATACCAACATTAAACAGTACATAGGTTCTTAAGTTCATTTTGAAGTGCCTCCGTCAACAACATTTCTGGCCTGCTCATACCATGCTGCCTTAGCTGTCAAACAAAAAGAGGAACAGGTACTTCTTAAGCCAGACAAACTAATCCATACAACTTGACCAAAGTTAAAAAGCAATGCTTCTGCTCTACCAAGAAAAATGGAGAGAGAGAGACAGAGAGAGAGAGAAAGAAAAATCTACACATAGGGTATTTTGAAGTGAAACAAATCACATAGGGAAATCCAAACACACGAAACCAACCGAGGATGACAAACAGGATGGTCTAACCACTGGCATCCCGGGCTGGAGAGGGTTCCCTGAAATAACTCCGCATAAACATGGAATTACTGCTAACTTCAGCGCCGTGCAGACGCCAGCTCTGAGACCACGGAGCATGACTTTTCCACCTCTTTATGACTTACTTATACAAACTAAAAGTATACAAAATAATTAGGTAAAAAAAAATTAAAAAGAGTGGCAAATTAGTATTGGTAGAGTATGTGAAATTTTATATATTATTATATTGTATTATCAAGCATTCTATTCATTAAGTGAATAGTATTTCTCGTATTATATTCTTATTCTAATCCATTCTATTCTATTTCTAATATTCCACTCATTACGTTTTCACATATTGTGCAATTAAATGATGCTGTAATTACTAAAATAAATACTAGATGCATGTGAGGGAATTTTATTAGCAGGGAAAAAAAACAAAACTATTTCTGGATTTCTTAATAAACCCATGGCGTATTTTGTACGGTACAAGACATTTTGCACGTTTTGCAAAACTGCAAATAACCAAACCAAAGTGCATCCTAATATAATATCCATGTGCTATAATAATTCATAATAATGCTCTTGTATGGATATAAGTGCCAAATGAACTTGACAGCTTCTTCCTGTGCAGAAAGCAAGATCAGCAATCTTGAACGAACTGTAATAGAAATATATATAGAAAGTTTTTTTTTCCTCCCTCTCAACAACCCATAATAAAAGTTAATTACAGTACATACAAGAGTGTAGTTCAGCAATCAGAACTTAGAAGGTGCATAATCAGACCTGAGAACACTGTATCCTTATGATCTATAACTGTCCTTGAAATAATAACACCAATAATAATAATAATAATAATAATAATAATAATAATAATAATTAAAAATATATATATATTCTCAGGACCAGACCAGAAATAATCCAGAATAAATCACAGACATGCAGCAGCATCCTTGTTTGCGCAGAAGTTTTTCAGCTTCATACCCGCTTGTTATCCAGATGCGCACACATTCTGCTCTCCTCTGTGACTGATGAACAGCGGCTCTGGCTGATGTTTACGTGCTGCTGCGGTGACATACTTTCCATTCAGATGCTTACAGGTGGTTGGACCGATCCAAGACAAGTGAAAGTCTTGTGCGCAAAGTCCACGTCGCGGATCGCACGGAACACATAACCTCCAGTCAGACAGACTACATCATGCAGTCAGTCAGTCATGTTACACTGACACGAATAAACGGATAACGGTAAACGTGTGATGAGTTTACAATCCAGAACGGGTGATATCCGCGGAAAGGGGCACGCGCCCTGCGCCGCGAACTAACAGCCTGAATCAAGAAATAAGTTTTAATTCAGCTCGGCTCAGCGCTTTGATCTGTAGACATGAGCCGCGCCCCCGGGTCCTAAACCCCACGGCTTACATTCCACTGCTGGGGAAAGATCGTTCACTTTCAGCTCGATGTCAGGACGATGCTGATGTTCTAGGAATACAATCTGGATGCTACACACTTGTCCATCACAAGGTCCTATTCATTCACACACACACACACACACACACACATTTACATATTAGGACAATTTATCGTAGACAATCCACCTTTTGGCCGCACAGTGCCCAGGGTACTGGTTAATGGCCCAGGGTACTGGTTAATGGGTCCAGGGTCGGGGTTCAGTTTCCGCTTAGGGGTCTGTGCGCATGGAGTTTGCATCTTCTCCCCGTGCTTGGTTTGTTTCCTCCAGGTACCCCGGTGTCCTCCCCAGTCCCCCCCCAAAAAAAAGCAGATTAGGCTGATTGGCGTTTGCAAAATCGCCCGTAGTGTGCGAATAAGTGTCAGTGTTGACTGGAGGTCCTACCACTGGAGGTCGTACAAATGGGAATAAATACAATGGTCACCATTGGCCTCCCTGGTCCCTAGATGGACTACAAAGTGTCCCAGATGGATGGATGTCCAAAGACATGCAGATTAAGTTAATTGGCTTTCCCAAATTGCCTGTACTCCACAGATGTGATACCCTGGTCATTTAGTACATTCAGGTCATCGGCTGACTTCATTTTATTGCCGCATAAGGTTGCTGAGCCTAGAACTGACCAACTGACCAACAACCTCAGATCATCACACTGCCTCCAGAGGCTTGTACAGTGGCCACTATTCATGATGGGTGCATCGCTTCATGCACTTCCCTTCTTACCCCAAGACATACATCAAATTTGTCAATCTGGACTTTATAGTTTATTGCTCCAAAGTCCAATCTTTTATGCTTTATAGCAAACTGAAACTTTTTTGTGATTATTTTCACCAAGTTTTTTTTCACCAGTTCTGTCAGTTCTCACTGTGTGTGTGTGTGAAAAATTACTTTCACTATTAAACATATATATAATTTCTACTGTAATATTTTATGATGCAATTTTACCAAGCATTTACAGTATGTGATCTGCAGCCATAATTTTTTGTTTGTTTCTGACACATTTCTTTCACAAAGTACTATCCTTCTAAGCGTTAATGATGCATTGTTTTAGTAATTTCAGCAATCTCCTTCGTTGTTTCCTTTGCTAGATGCTGGCTAATAATCTATTCTTTTTAAATCCGTTTTTGGCTAGGCAGTATATGATAGAGCTGAGATATCAGCAAACAGTGTTTCATCTAAGACTTATCTGGTGTAATATACAAATACTGAGACTTGGTGGTTAGCACGGTTCCGTCACATCTCCATGGTTAAAACCTTGACCTCAGTCTTGCGTGTCTGATGTTTGCATGTTCTCCCAGTGCTTGATGGGCTTCCTCTGGTTACATTGGTTTCCTCTCACAGTCCAGACACTTGCAGTGTTAGCTGATTTGCATTTCCAGATTACCCTTAGCATGTAAATTGATGTGTAACTGTGCGTGTGTGCTTGTGCCCTGTGATGGGTTGGCACCCCATCTAGGGTTGTACCGCACCTAAGTTCTTAGGGATCTGGCACAGGCCTGCCATGGAGAGAAGACACCCGGAGAGAGCCTCCGAGTGGCGCAGTGGTAAAGTGCTTGCCCTATCACCTGGAGATCGTGAGTTTGATTCCTGGGTGATGCTGTAACCTTTCACAGCCGGAGAAAGCTGATTGGCTGAGCTCCCTCAGAGGGGTGGGATGAGAGGTACAGTACTTAGTGCTCCCACATTAATCAGAAGAATACACCTGGAGGAAACACACAAGAACATGAGAACTTGCCTTTTCACAAACTCTTATACAATATTAGACTGGGGACTCTGATCTGTAACATGGCAGTAAGTCATTGTACCACCCAAATAAAATACAGTTTTACAAAACTTCATTATGTCTTAAAAATATCTTCACTGTCAAAATAATAAAGTAATGAACTTTATTTATTTATACTATTATATGTTTATTATTAAATGTAAACTGTACACTATGTTCTTGTTGTCCAAGGTTTCCACAGTCACACTCTTATCTGTCTATAATAGAGGGAGGAAAAAGTATAAAAAGTAATAAGAACACCAATACATATTTTTGGACTGTCTCTGTTATCAGCTTTGTGCTACATCT
>JAOVVA010000028.1:5709398-5722750 GCA_028565275.1 Leiocassis micropogon | reverse complement strand
GTGTAAATAGTGTAAATGAGTGAGCATATTATGACCCGAGCAATTGAAGTTACTGAGTTAATGAACAAATGGGGGGGAAAAATTGCCGCATACAATCTGTATTATTCAGATGGTTTGATCAAAACTAGGATGAAGTCAAGTACTTTCCACACGCTGATGTGTGTGATTTTTAACTAGTAGTTTAAGGACTGATTTTAAAGTATCAACATGCATGACAGCACTATGACAAACTTTAAGTTTAAAACTACTTGCCTGTCAGGCAACTATTAATTAATTAATAAATCTGAAGCAAAATATTCCCATAAGAGGACATTTCAAACACCACACAGCGGTGAATGACAATTTTGTGAATGAACAAAAGGTATGACGAATGTGTTGAAAATGGTAAACTGTGGGTTCAATAATGATTACCTACAGAAATACAGGCACACAACTCATTTCCATAAGTGCGCACACACACTTAATCAGACATATGTGCATGCTCACCTCTCATTAGTACATTTGTGCCACATCCTAAGATATGTAACATAAGAGCCAGTTTGTCTGGCCAGTACTAAATTCCATGTAACATTAATAAATCTTCGAGTGTTACCCAAACTATTTAGTTAAACTAAAACTTAAGGATTAAGACTTATAATCAAAAAAAAGATTTTGGTACTTTCAATGCAATCATAATCATTCCATCATCAAATGTTATGTTTGTTTCCCATTAAAATAACATATACTACAACCCTAGAGAAATATAATCTACACATTTATTTAATGTTAGTCAAATATGTGTATAATGTCTTAAATTAGAAATATGTAAATGAAATATGAAGAGGTATAAGAGTGGGGCAAAGAGGAGAGAGGGAGGAGAGAGAGAGAGAGAGAGAGAGAGAGAGAGAGAGAGAGACTGACTGCTGGTCTTCTGTTTTTTGAAGGAGAGGTTAGAAGCACACCCAGCTGTCTCTCAACTCTAGGTTGTGTTTATGCACAACAAAACAAATAGATAACAGAATATTACAGTTAAACAGCTGTATGCCTGCGTCACGAAACACATGAATACATATCAAATAAGCATCAAAAAGGTACAGACAGCCACTTTCTACACACTATCAGGGCAAAAGTATATGGACACCTGACTCATTTATACGTGATAACATTAATACGTGAGCTTTCACCAAACATTTGGCACAAATCCGGAGGCACAACAGTTTTTTCTGTTTTCCTTCCACGTGAACTAAGGGGTCTAGTTCTTGGTCCATCAGGTCCATGGCCCTGTGCACAAAGAATTTGATGGCATGCACAAACTCCTGACATTCATCCTCCATCTTATTAATGCTCCTGAGGCTGAAAGGGTGGCAGGAATCTTGGAATTCTGACATCCTTGGAATAGGATGCGCAAGTCAGGTGTCCATATTACAAATGATCAAACAGTAAGGGCATAAATAATGGTTACCTTTCTAAAGCCAAACATTGGAATAATTTTATCAAATGTTAAGCACACGCACACACACGCACATACGCACACACTGAGAGACAGCAGTCCCTGCAGATCTTCTGCCTCTTGGGAATTTAACAAGAAAAAAAAAAAAGAATTTATCACATTATTAATAAGCATCAAACAGATTTCACATACAACATACAGGTTAAATAAGAAAGCCAAACCATTTTATAATTTTACAATCTACTATAGACTGAAGTACTGGGCCTTTGAGATTCTGACAAAAGCTTACATTGATTAATATGGGGAAGAAGAAAAATGGCATTACACATTATGTTATTGCTGCACTGTGCAGTGCGCGTCATATCTTCAGAGTCATGTACAGTTAATTATTAAATTATTGCCATCTTCAATAAAATGCTGAACATTCAACAAGTGACTGCTGGACCAAACCTTTTCAAACATAATTTTAAAAATGACTCTTAGCACGACTTTTTAATATTGAGTGAAGTCTTCTTTACAGAAAGCAACAACTCAAAATATTTTCTACACACGCACATGCACGCACGCACACACACACACACACACACACACACACACACACACATCCATCCATCCAAGACTGTATGTGATTGTTTATTTCACTCAATCTTTAGAATATTAGACTTTTTTTTTATTCATTTTTCTTCACCACTTTTAATAATTGTGTACTATGTTCATGATGTAAAAAAATAGAAATACTGGCAAATCTTCCTTTTAAAAAAAGTATCAAGCATTTGTGTAAAATGACAATACTTCTCAAACCATACCATTTGTATACCATTACATCCCTAGTTATCACTAGCCTTAACATTGCTGTGTTTACAGGCATTCATGAAGATTTGACTGCCTGATTTGAAATAGTGACCAGGAAATTGTGCTCAGAAATAAAATGTGCACATAAATAAAAACAATGCTGCTGGCATGTGTTTTGAGGGTAAGGCAGCAGTGAATTCATGTGAATTATGAATATGATGTATACACATACAAATCCAAGTGTGACTGCAACATCAAACAATGCATGGCAGTCATTGGGCAAGAGAAAAGTAATATCCTTTTAGTTCACGAGTTCACTCTTAAATCATGAGAAGGTTTTGCCGTGAGCTCAATATGTGCATTATTATGACCTTCTCACATCCTACCAGCTTTACTGGAAGCAATCAGAGGATATTCTAAACGGTGTGTGATTTGCCTCTGACTCACTCCCTAGAAGATATATTTAACATAATATCATTCACACACACACACACACACACAGAATGTACACACGTGTGCGTATAGCTATTAAACACACAATATATGTGTTGGGGCAGCTATAGACCTGCCCCAACAGTCAGAAGAAAAAAAGAAAAGAAAAAAGCTTTGGAAAAGCTTCATAAAAATAACTAATAAATAGACTAGGTTGACCATATAAACCAATAATGACCAAAACCATCTATTTGTTATCAAATTGGTACCTAATCACATAATTCATTACCAGTCACATAATCACACACCAGTAACCACCACAACAATGAAGCCACTTGTTTTGCTGTACTGCTGGATCCTTCATTTTTCACGCCTGATTCACTTGACCATACTTTTAATGGTTGTGTTCTGTCAAAGAATTTAGACCAACTGTGCCAACTCCCATTACCAGTCAGCGATGCTTATCTGATCTTTTATATGCAAAGGAGTGCAATGCAAAACCTTTAAATACAAAATAGCATACACACACTGAAATTACATGCTTTTGTGATGTAAAGTCAAAAACCAAAACAAATCAGGTCAGAAACCTTCCCAACCACAATAATTTGGATCCCCAAAAAATACTTCAGAAAACATTGATCATTAGGACGTACCTAATGATGCTTCCATTACTGAAAATTATTCTAATTAGCCCACAAACATGCAATCAGTTCATTACAGTTGCATTTAACTGGACTGCTATGGTCCATAATGAGCTGACTAACACCTGAGGACTAATTACTTAAAAAGAGCAATCATACTCAGGCAGGGTAGGAAGCAATCATGTCTAGTGTAAAAGTACCCTCAAAGTCTCCAAATAGCACAGGCACATCCTTGATCTCAAACCCACACAAAACCTGTGAAATGATTTAAAGAGGTCATGGCACAGGAATTTGTCAGTGTGACAAAAAGAACTGTTTTGCAATGAATATAGCAAGAAAATTTGATTTGTTTATCCACAAAAAAATTGTCCTGGAATATAAGTGCAAAGGCTATCCTGTCCTGCCTGTCACGTCTGCAACTCAATATGGATGAGGGCATATGATGCTTTAAATGCAAATGTTAAGGCAAAGAGTCCTTCCAAAATTAATTAGGGTATGCACCAGAGCACAAATTTCATTTTTTTATTCTCTCTCTTTTATTTATTGAACATCAAATTAAATATGGGGGGAAAAAAAGTTTTTTTTTTCTAACTTTACATCATAAAACCAGCAATTTCTATAAGGGTGTGTACAGGCTATATGAGTGAATATTTTTAAATTTACTTTAGATAAATGGAGTTAATATTTTGCGCATACAGTAGTGGCCAAAAGTATTAAGCCAACATCTGCATGTATTAGTTCTCCCCGTGCACAAAAAAAAAAAAAAAATGGAGTACTTAGTTCTAGCAAAACTAGGCTAGAAAAAAACTGCCTATGTGACTAACAGTGTTCAGCTTCTGAAAACATGGCCTGGATCATCTCCAGACCTAAACCCGACAGAAAACTGTTGAACAATGGTGAAGAAGGCAGTAGCAGGCAAAAAAAAACATCTTCTGTACATGATCTTCAGGAAGCAATCAAGCAGGCATGAACTAAGCAAGAGACACCAGAGTACTGCAGACATCTTTTTGACCCAGCCGGATGCATCAGGTTTTGAAAAATAAATAACGTTATACTAAGAACTGATTGTTATATAGCAATTTCATTGGTATTGGTCTTTTGGCAGCTCCCGGCAAGGGGTCGCCGCAGCAGACCATCCGGTCCACACACAAGTTTGGCACAGGTATTACGCCGGATGCCCTTCCAGACGCAACCCTCCCATTTTAGTGGGCTTTCATTGCATAATATAACAAATTATTCCTATTATTATTCAATATTTCCCACACATCAAGTATATTGACGGACACCCAAGTATCTCTGCCTTGTATATCTAAGTATATCTTTTTTTTTTTTATCTGTCCGGGAAAACCACGCTATCCGCGATCAATTAACTAGTAAGTTAATTTCTTCTTGTGCTACCGCTCCTGTACACGTTTGTTCTGCTACCTCGAAAGCGGTGCACTGAGAGGCAGTAAATGCGATGGATGCGCATCTGTGCTATTTCTCAGTCATTTTTTTATGTTTGTATCGTTGGATAAGATGAAATAAAATTCAGTTAATCATATTGCCTAGGGTGTGCTAAAAATTTTTTTGCTCTACAGTATATTGCACAAATTTGACCCCGTGTGTTTATTAAAACCTAACAATGCAAAAATAAGATCCTATAAAATCCTATATTTTTTTAAGGGCTATGCGCTCTGACAAATTGGTGTACAAAGATGGTTCAATCTGTGTACACCTCACATATTGGTAGATGGAGGGGCGGGTTGTAGGTTGGATCTCTGAATCTCTGACGTGAATTTAATAGAACAGAACGTTAAAGGTCATACTGTAGCTATTTGTTGCTTGTTGTATGTAGTAGGCACTTTTGTGCTGGCAGGTAATGTCAGCCCTTTCCGCTGGCTACCATCGCAAGTATATTTCAGACCTGTGGGAAACACTGGAATTATTGTAAAACATTTGAGAACGACATTAAAACACTGAATTTCACTTTTGTCTCAATACCTTGGACCACCACTGTACATTTATCACTGTCTACATCAATAGATACACCTGTGCTTCTGATCAATTTATGCAGTTATCCAATCATGGCAAAACCATAATGTATAAAATCATGCAGGTACAGGTCAAACGTTTTCTCATACATTATCACAAAGGGAAAGTGTTATCTCTGGGACTTTAACCGTGGACTTCTTATTGCCAGATGGGTTAGTCTGACTTTTCCAGACATCATGTGGGATTTTCACACAAAACAATCTTTATGAAAAATGGTGTGAAAAAGAAAAGGAACTGTGTGTGTGTGTGTGTGTAGAGTCTGCAGCCTGAATCATCTTGGTGATGAGAAAGATTAGAGGAAATCACCAGACTGGTCTGAGATGACAGAAGTCTATAGCCACTCAATCACTCTTTACAATCATGGTGAGCAAAAAAATCTCAGAATGCACAACCTTAATGTGGATGGATGGGTTAAAACAGCAGAAGACCACATCGGTATGCACTCTTTTCAGAGAAAAACAGAAATCTAAAGCCATCATGGGCAGACTCACATTAAGACTGGAAAAGTCATCTTTTTCTTTTTTTTTTTAACCCAGTGTGGGTGAGCCTGTGCTCACAATAATTTCCCGTTCGTAGCTATTAGGTCGTGGAACCTAATACAATCTAGTGCTGTAGTAGAACACTCTCCATGATGTATGTTTGTTTTAGCGTTTATTGCCATATCAGCTTCACAAGCTATTTCATGGCAAATACATATTAAACATTCAACCAATTTATACGAAGCAATATAATATAAAGTTATAGATATAATGTAAGGAATTTAGAAGGTAGTAAAATAAACAAATGGATAAATAAATAGATAGATATCAGATTATAAGATCGCCTTGGGCAGAAGAATAAGATTTTATACAAGGTTCTTTAGAAATTGTAAACGTCTTTCTGGTTTCCTCTTGCAGAATAAGTTCATTAAAGTTTGTTCTGGTAGAAATCGTTCTCATGGCATTAAAACTTGGGCAGATCAAAAGAATATGCGTTATAGTCAGATTAGTGCTGACTCACCCTTATATAGATTTGCATGGGTCAAACTCGTATGGACTATACAACACCTTTGCATTTACAACTTGGTCTTGTCTGGATCTGAAGCATCTTTTTCCAACCACTGGGCTTATTTCAAATCATTTGTTGTTTTGCCATTCTGCCCATTCTGCTTGCCATTCATTTAATATCAATGCCTTGAGGTCCGAGGGTGGGATTTGACCTCACCTTGATGCTCGTTGTACAACAGGCAAGCAACAATAACAGTGAGCATAGATCATGCACAGTTTTTTGATGGATGCCCAGGGTCCCCCCCCCCCCACCGAACTGGTGCACCTCAAAAAGTGATGATGAACCATGGTGGAAAAAAGTTTTTTATTTTATTTTATGAGCTTTATGACCTTTCCTTTAAATGTTAACTGAAAGGAAACAAGTCCTAACACATAAAAAACCATAATGAAAAAAAATTTAATAGGATTGCTAGGTTGCTGTCCTGCCCACATTTGTTATAAAACGTTATACGAGTTTATATGTCCTAATAACTAGCGGTTCGAAGCACTCTAGAAACTGGGCCAAAATCCCAGATCATTGGTTCCTGAATCATCTGGCACAAACACTCATGCCACAATTTAATTTACCAAAAAAAAAAAAAAAAGACACTTTTTTTTTTTAATTCAGATGTGATTACTACCTGTTCTGCTCTTAACCTGTTGCTGCATGGTTTTATGCTCTCATGATGGGATAAATGCACCTGCATAAATGAGCAGGTGTACCTATTAAAGTGGACAATGGCCAGTAGTATAGAATGGTCAGTTATGACAAAAGGCAATTTCATGGTAGGTACAATGTCACATGACACTCCTACTAAATCTGATGAAAATCCAGGATTAAAAGCATGATACAACTTAGTGCTGCCATATTTCCAGCAATGACTGGCAACATATTTATGCACCGCAATTTTTTCCCCCGTCTTCAGACTTTGGGTGCTACAGTTCAAATATAGGAGCCACGGCAATGCTCTCTCAAATAATGCCCCATTAAAGCAAATATAGTTGCGCGCCATCAAAGTGCTTCAGGCATTACTTTGTACATAGAGCCCTGGCAAAGACTGTACACTTATGTCTATTGTTTTTCCTATTCAGTTTTAAGATAAATCATAAGAACAACCTATGGTGACCTCATATTTAATATAAAGAAGTTATAAACAAATGATTTAAAAATTGCTGCACAATTAGGCATGTACAACAGGCAAGCAACAATAACCGTGAGCATAGATCATGCACAGTTTTTTGATGGATGCCCAGGGTCCCCCCCACCGAACTGGTGCACCTCAAAAACTGATGATGAACCATGGTGGAAAAAAGTTTTTATTTTTTATTTTATGAGCTTTATGACCTTTCCTTTAAATGTTAACTGAAAGGAAACAAGCCCCAACACATAAATCATAATGAAAAAAATTTTTATAGGATTCTTACAGCCAATATACTAAGCGACTGATTGTTCATTACTAGTAAGTTTCTTTATGTTCCTTAAACATGTACACTAGGAAACATTTGATCAAAACAGAATATCCTTTTTTCAAAACTGTCTCAATGATACTTTGATAAAGACTCATGAAGTAAAACGCCAAGTGAAACACTGTTGAATAGAAAATTTTGTTTTTTTTCTAAATGTGATCTCATCGTAGTGAAAATATCGTAACTAAAAAATATGTTATAAAAGCATCATGTATGAGCTGATGGCAGTTTTGGAAAATGTGAAAACATGTATATGGACCTAATAGTAGGTAGTTTTCAGATTTAACAAAAACTCTCAACTTTTTTTCACAGCAGATACTTGATCTGGATGTTATGTGAAACCACATTTAAATAATTAATGCTGAAAGTATAAATTCCATGTCAAAGAAATCTTATACAGAATGCAGTGTAAGCACCAAAGCAGTGCAGCTTCTTATACAATTTTCCATGTTACCTTTTATTACAGCTGTGAAATTAAATCAATTATATGATTTAATAAAAAATTTTTGGTTGATTCAATTATTTCAAATAATTAAAATGGCTGAGTTTTTAATTGAGAACTGATTCACACAAAATTATTCGTGCAAAGGTATAAATGTTACCAAGTTACAAATGTTACCAAAATTGATGATTTGCTACATAAAATACAACAGCTTTGGCAAAAAAAAAAAAAAAAAAAAGTGTTCACCTTGGGTGCAAATGTACTTTCACAATGGGCCAAGTAACCGACTCCGATGACATAAGCGTTACACAAAGATTAAAACAACTGAAGTGTTTGCTTAGGAAGGTTTGTGACACAAATTTTAAGATTTATTCAAGTTAAGTTCAAATAATTTTAATACACAGACAGCTGATACAAATATGGCTAATTCTACAGTAGTTTCCATATCCGCCATATCATTTCATATTCTACACATCATATTATATAGTATAACCACACCGATCAGCCATAACATGATGACCACCCGCCTAATATTGAGTATGTCCACTTTTTGCCGCCAAAGCAGCCCTGACCCATCAATGCACACACAGACTCCACTAGACCTGTAAAGATGTGCTATGGTATTTGGCACCAAACCATCAGTAGCAGCTTTTCATTCCTGAAAGGTTTGAGGGCAGCCTCCAGGAAACTTGTTTTCTACAGATTAAAATCTAGAAACGTTAACACTTCTAACTCGCTGTTATCACCTTCTTCACACTGGGCACCTTGGCGCCGTCGCTTTCACAGGTAACTGATGCACACGCACCCGGCCATCCACATGATGTAAAAGAAAACATGATTCATTAAACCAGGCCAGGCTTTTGCATTCGTCCAGTTCTGATGCTAACGTGTGCATTGTGGGTGCTTTTAGTAGAGGACCCAGTTCAACATGGGTGCAACAAACCATGATGCACTGACATCTTTCCATCAGAACAAGCGTTAACATTGTCAACAATTTCAGCTTCAGTGGCTTTTCAATTAGATCAGCTTTTCCTCCCCATGTGCATCAATAAACCTTGGCCTATGATCCTGAGTCCGACCAATTTTCCCTCCTAGGAACACTTTTGGTAGGTCCTGACCAATGCATACTGGGAACATCCAACAAGTTAATGTTACAATGTAACATTATGTAACGTTAATGTAACAATAACGTTATTCACCTCACCCGGCAGTGGTCATAATGTTATGGCTGATTTCATTGCTTACTATGTAAAATTACCGTAATCCTGATCATACTGCTACTGCAATGGCGGGAACATGAGGCAGGTGTCTAAATACCCTTTGTTTAAGTAAATTAAGCATGTTTGGTACTTACGTTATCCATGAAGCCGGGTTTAAAAGCATCCGGCTGACGTCTCATATCGTCCGGGTCCCTGTGGCGCATCATTTCCTCCTCACGTCTCCGCCTCTCTTCCTCATGCCTAAAAATCCACAGCAGAAATTTAAAAAGTAATCAGGATCATAACGATAAACTAAATGAGACAACCAGCGTTCTGCAGATGTCAGCCTTCTGCCTCTAAACTCTAAAGATTACTGCAACTTTTTAACAAATTCGCAATTGCATTTTATCAAGGACTCAATTGTACCTCATCTCCATCTGTTTGCGCTTCTGCAGCTCCTGGTTTCTCAGTTCCTCCAGTCTCCGCAACTCTTCTTGACGGCGCATGAGATCTGGTGTAAAATAAATAATAAAATGAATAATATTTTTTTTAAAAATCAGTGGAATGCTTCAATGTTTTATTTTGAATCAAACTTAAAAGGTGAGTATCAATAATCTGCTTCAATACCTTGTCTCATCATCATGAGCTGGTGTTCATGTTTTGCTGTCTCCATCTCAGCCTCCAGTTTCTCCTTGGCTTCTTGGATGTTCCTGTTCACCTGCTCCCGCTGCTGCTTTTCCATCTCGTCAAGAGCCTTCCAACGTGACGAGTAATCAAACTCAAAGGTGCCTGGCTGGGCGAAGCGTGGTGGCTGCTCCCTTTCCCTACATGGGCAGGTACAGTAAGGAGTTGTAGTAATGCTGATAAGTCTCATATTTTCCTGCCTGTTGTCATTTGCTCCATAGAAATGCCATTATAATTTAGACACGCACACACACAAACATCTTTTTTTATGGTGCGTTAGCTTTTTAAGCAACATACTTGTGATATTGGGCTGACTTTTGCAATAATTTTTCTGACAGGCCATCTTCATCATCAAACTGCTCTGTAGGTTCAACAATAACTGGCCGTGGAGATCTGAATGAACAAACCAGAAAAAAACAAAAACAAAGGTAATCCAAGTAATTTAAGGACACTACAACTTTTATTTTAATTTATTTTTATTTCTTTAATACATTAAAAAGATTATCTGAATCTAAAAGAACTCACGTGGTAAGTAAAAGGGCTCCATCAGCACAGCGGTCGAGAGCCTTTCGTGCAGCAGGTTTATTGGCAAACTCGACAATGCCTTTACCTGTGGGTCTGCAACGATCATCTACCACCACAACTGCCCTCTCCACTGGCCCAAACTGTGAAAATGCCTGCTCGAGGAGCTCATTGGTAACAACTGTTGAAAGGTTTCGAACTGTGAGAGCAGCCCCGTGTGTGGCAAACCGGACACGTATTGGCCTGTTCCGCAGCACTGTTCCATCCAACTCTGCTTTGGCAATCTCTGCTAATGTCCTTGTTTCCTATAAAAAGAGGGAAAAAAATTTTGTTATAAAAAGGAATATAATACCAAGACTGCTTGAGCTCAGGTGAAAAGTATGTTTATTACATTAATATGAATACATTATATCAGCTCAATACAGGTAGTCCCCGACTTACGGATGAGTTCTGTTCCAGGAGCACATCTGCAAGTCTGATTTGTTCTTAAGTCTGACAAAATGAGTCTTATATGCCTTTGACACAAATATACGATGTAAAGCATACAAATCCACTTGACTAAATCTCCATCCCCTTTCCCCTCACTGCAATCATGTGGCCAAAAAAAACATAATTGCACCTAAGAAAATGAATCTCAGAGTGAAATGTTATATCTGCGCCTTTAAATCAGGAGGGGAATCCTGGACGCCATTTTCTCTCAGAGCTGTTGTCCAGTGTATTAGACTGTGAAGGCTGTTTTGTTGAGGATTTTCCGAAATTACTATTACTTATCGGGACAGCTTTACAGGACAGACATCTATATATAATTTTTTTTTTTTTTTTTTTTTGTGAGGGGCGGCTCCTGGACTGATGGTGAGGCTGACTCATTTCTCCCGAAAGCTTTCAAAATGCCTATGGTTTGAGTTATGAACAGTTGCTGAACAAGACAGCAAGTGTTTGTGATGTGAAACATGTATTGCTCTCTGATGAGTCCACCTTCACTGTCTTTCCCATATCTGGGAGAGTTATGGTGTGGAGAAGCCCCAAATAAGCATACCACACAAACTGTTGCATGCCCAGAGTGAAGCATGGTGGTGGAGCAGTGATGGTTTGGACTGCAATATCATGGCATTCCCTAGGCCCAATACTTGTGCTAGATGGGCACGTCACTGCCAAGGCCTACTGAACCATTCTGGAGGACCATGTGCACCGAATGGTTTAAACATTGTGTCCTGAAGGCGGTGCCGTGTATCAGGATTATAATGCACCAATACACACAGCAAAACTGGTGACAGAGTGGTTTAATGAACATGAAAGTAGTTGAACATGCCCTGCACAGCCACCAGATCTAAATATTATTGAGCCACTTTGGAGTGTTTTGGAGGAGAGAAAGTCAGGAAACGTTTTTCCTCCACAAACATCAACTAGTGACCCGGCCACTATTCTGCAAGAAGAATGGCTCAAAAACCCACTGACCACTGTGCAGGACTTATATCGGTCATTCCCAAGACGAAATTGATGCTGTATTGGCCGCAAAGGTAGGCCCTACACCATACTAATGAATTATTGTGGTCTAAAACCAGGCATTTCAGTTTCATAGTCCAACCCCTGTATATTAACTGTCCACTTTGTGCACATGCAAGTTTTTATACACTTAGACAAGTCATCAAAACAACTACATAGGTTTTATGTCAACAATCTCCCAGCACAAAACCCACAAAAGTACATACAGCAATATGTACATAACCCACATACAACCAACATACATATGGCCTTCAATGCAATATTTTGATTTATTTGATATTTCTATTAATTCCACATTTAACAGACCCAACCTAGAAACCCTCTCCTCCATTAAGTATAAGTCACAAGAATAAGATGAGCTAAAAACTTTAAGAACTAAACACTCTTTGGTGTACACAGATAGCACTGGTTGTTAGAGTACGTAGCCCTAAAACCCCAGAGCATTTTAGCCGTTTTCTGCATTACGTACATGTTTTGATAAATATATATATGGGGTCAAGATTGTGCAATATAAGAATTATCCTTAGACATATCCTTTTTGCAGCAGGATCTAGGCAATATGATGATTTTAATTTTATTTCATTTTAGCCAAGTATACAGAGATGACTCTCTATTGAGAGTTTTAAATTTTTGTGACTTCATTCCCATATTCCAGTAGTAGTACTATTTTCAGGTTTAAAAAGATTTATGCGCAGACATCATACTGTTTAGGAAGGAGATGCATATTTTTTATGGGTACAAAAAGTACAAAAGCAAAGAACCTTATGAAGATGCTGAAGAAAACAGATGTAAAACAAAAGTATGTATATCCACTAGGGCTGCAACAACAAATCGTAAAATTGGTAAAAATCGATTACTAAAAGCGTTGGCAACGAATTTCATAATCGATTCGTGTCACGCGACACACACATTCGATTATTTTAAAAAATTTGAGCGTTGAGCGTGTTCGGAACCAGTGCCACGCTTTTCCACAGAAAAAAATTGGTGCCGGTGCCCTAAAATAAGCACCGAACCGGCCCCTAACCTCAGCTGGTCTAGTGGCAAGAACGCGTGATGTCACGAGCGGTGGGCGGAGTTATAGGGAGCGTTAAAAAAAAAAAAAGGGCGGAGACCCAAAGTCCGTTAATGTGGAGCGTGGACGAAACAAAAGCGCTTTTAGCAATTTGGACATCCGCCGAGATT
>JAOVVA010000028.1:5673596-5688991 GCA_028565275.1 Leiocassis micropogon | reverse complement strand
TCGTCTTTGAGATGAACGTTTTCTAACGCATTTTTAGTCAATAAAATGTTAATACAATAGTACATAATTTGACCATTGATTTTGTGACATTATAGGGGAAGCTGAGCTTCCCTTGCAGTCTTAAAGAAATCGCCACTGGTTTACTGTAAATACACAGAGTATGTCGGAAGGCGGAAACCGTAATGCGCCTAAAAGGTGTCCAAATCCTCATGAAACAGAAACAAACACATGAAACAGCATGGATTACTCCAAAAAAGGCAAGTACACTATGAAAACTGAACTTTCAAAGATGTTTAGACAGATCAATGCATGTTTATTCTTCCTGGAGGAAGTTTAAAACCAGTTTTTTTCCGAAACCGCGGCGCTAATAAAAAGCAGGCATGTGGAATGACAATACGAGATAAAACAGATCGTTAGAGCAAACATATCTACAGCAGTCCAAGGTAAGGGCATGTAAAATACCCGACCTGACAGTACACACACACATTCATTTTTTCATTCGGTAACAGAAACAAAATAACTCCACCCAAAGTCAAAATGCTAAAATGGTTTATTTTTGAAACTATACAGTGGATTCTCTGTACTATCCAAATGCCCTCCTTTACAAATTTTCACCTTATGAATTGAAATTTTGGAAGAAGTTTGCATTGGCATTGGCAATCATTCAGCATACAAATGAACGAACCGAACCGCAAACCGGCTAAGCTTCACGTACGTCCGGGAGCTAATCAAACCTTGTTTGCATTGATAAATGGCAACTGCACTCACTCACCCTGAGCATGTGAAAAACAAACGGAAGCTTTGACCGCACTAGTTTTTCTATAATATTGGTAATATTTTGGGTGGAGGAAATGGCTTGTTATATCTGCATAACATTATTTTTTTATGGGAAAATTTGTATCACCTCCTTCAGGACTAATTAAATTCGTATGTCGAGGTTCTTCTGTACTCAATAGTGATGTCTTTTCTTTCAAAACACCTACAGTATAGTAACCTATAGCAGCATAAATAAATGTCTGTTCATCTGCATTTACCTGTAGGCCCAGTTAAGTTACTGTTGTAAGCAAGTGTAGGACAAAACAGATACAAACATAAAGTGTGTTGAGTTGAGTTTGAATGTAACTGCCTATACGCAGATGAAATATCTTTCAATCATTGGAAAAACTTTTTAAAAAATATCTGAAATTATCAACACCTACACACACATAAACACTTCTACAAATCACGGTGCAAATCAGTCTGACCCTTAACACTGCAATAGACCTCGGGTAAACATACCTTTTTGTGAGAACCTTGCCAACACTGAGGCAGTGAGACTGAGAGGAAGAAAAGAGGAAGAGAAGAAAAAAAAGACAGGTAGAGCGCAAAGACGAAGGAAAAAAAAAAAGAAAAGAGGACCAGGCAAAGACAGAGACATATTTCCAATGCCATTTCCGTGGACCTTGTTATAAATCATGGCCTGAGGATGAGTGAGTCTGGGCAGAGAGTTCAGTCCAACACGAGTAGCTACACAATAATTCATAACGCGTTTATTTATATTTGATGAAAGTAATGTGGAACTTTAGCTTTTTCTACACTTGACTGTACCTATGTAAAGCGGCACACATTTCACCAATATAATTTCGTTCTACGACAATTGTTTCTTGCCTCTTAATAAACAGATATGTGTAGTGCTATGAATGACATGTAATAGAGTCCAATGCTATTATGTTCTTGCATTTTCTACACAACTGGCAAATGACTTCCTAAAGTTTGAGGGCCACATCTGTTTACCTGTGAACTGCAACTGGCTGTTGTTAATACAGTGTTGACCAATGACACAAATCGCCTATGTCAACTATAATCACAATTACTAATTTTCTTTTTTTTTTTGTAACACTCCTGCTACACAATTTCTCAAACAATTTCTACGGCTCAAATTTTTTAATCACTACTTAAGATGCACAACCAAATGGCACACACACGACACAACATGCAAAATGTCACGCTTGTCAAAACTGTATTTTTAGATTAAAACTCCAAACACAAATATGCAATGAATATGCATTCCTCCATGACAACCACATGCTGATGTGATAAATGGAAAACACTACTAACTTGTGTCTTTTGCATTTCCAGTATGCAGGGAAAGGCGGTTTGCTGTAAATGTTTATCATATCACTCATATACAGTACCAGCCAAAAATTTGGATACAAGTTTGGATTTATTTTCTACATTCTATAACAATACTGGAGATTTCAAAGCTATGAAATAACACATATGGCATTAGGTAATTAATTAACAACAACAAGAGTCAGTTGTTATTTTAAAACACAGAGGTCAGTCTTTCTGGAACAGTTCTTGCAAAAACAGTATTGTCGAGTGCATTTGCAAAACAAGCACCATGATGAAACTGGTTCTCATGAAGACCTTCCCAGGAAATCCAAAACCTTTCTCTGCTGCTGAAGTTCATTTAGAGTTACCAGCCTCAAAAATCACCAATAAACAAACAGCACCTCAGATTAGAGCCATTATGAAGGCTTTACAGAGCATAAGCAGCAGCAAAATATTGCATATTTTAGATGCATTAAGGTGTGTGCAAAATTTTGCTTGGTAGTGTATATGCAAATTTAGGATATAATCAGCATAAAATACAACTAGAAGGAAAATACTTTATAGACTTTTATAGCACTGTCGCCTTTGCACCTCCAGGGTCCGGGTTCAATTCCCTGCTAGGCTCGATTTCCGTCTCTGTGTGCATGGAGTTTGCATGTTCTCCCCGAGCTTGGTGGGTAGGCTCCAGGTCTCTGCGACCCTGAATACAGGATAAAGCGGTATAGAAGATGAGTGAGTGACTGTGGTTTTTGCAGGGTGTGAAAGCTGCAAACGACACTTGCTTTATATTCTATATTGGAAAACAAAATAAAATAGGCTTGTTACTGTGAACTGAACGAATCTATTGGATTCTATTGGAGTCAATGTTTTCTCTGGGCGAACATCTGGGGAAGCACAGTCTGAAAAATGATGTATCCAGACCAGCCATACTCCCACATCAATGTCATCACAGACCTCCTCCATTGCCTGAACAATAGCTATAGTATGCATTGGTTGGATTGCCAATCAAAGACCATCCTATTCCGTTCTGAAAAGAACTCTTCAACAGGGTTGAGGAATAGCAGGTATGGTGACAGGTGAAGTTTCATAAACTGTGGGTGGTCAGAGAACCAATCGCAAACTAGAGCAGACTACTAGAAACATCTCTTGTCCCAAACAACAGCAAACTTGGACTGCACATGTCCATTTTCCTGGTTAGTGGGAATAAGTTTGGTATTGTATGCACTGTAGGTTCAAAGGAAGTTGAATTATGTGGACAGGAACCATTCTGGCTAATGGCTGCACACATAGTGATAATGCCACCACACTGGGTACACTAACAATGGCACTGCACTTTTTCATTGAAAGATTAAAGCAACCTTCATCAGCGTACAAGAACATGTGGCCTACAGCAGCAACATATCGAACCACTAGTTTTTGGAATCCCGTATGACAAAACATTTGAGTACTGTATGACCTTGTGAATAGACATGGAATAGTCAAAAATTGTGGACCAATGAGAAGATAGCATAACTTGTTTGCACATATTCAAAGTGAAGTTGTTTTACTTTTTCAAATGCACTCAAATGGTACCCTGCAAAGCTGCTTAATGCGTAGATATTGCTTTTTCAGGAGAACTTTGTTGGTGCCTTTTTAAACTGGAATTAGGCTTTTCTGTGGGATTGGACTGGACAGACTGGTTTTTGGTCCCCATGGGCATGAGTGAGACTTGGGTGCCCATCATCCTGTCACCAGTTTGCTGGTGTTTGACTCATAATCAATGTTAACATGTTAATTATTTGTGGTGTCAAGGTTATGGCTGGTTGGTTTATTACAGTTCAGTAGCATGGTCAACCAAATTGGCTTGGATCTCATCCATAACACTTGCCCTTTCTCATCCTATTACATGTCCTTTTTCTCTATTTATCTCTTCCCTTTCACCTCCATTGTTATCCAAACCAAGACTTTTAACATGTGACTTATTTTATGGTACTCAAGTTCTAATTCCTAGTGTGAGGACTGGTTTGGGGTAATTAATAAACGGTATGCATAACACAGGAAATGATGTTTCGATTGATGTGCTTAATGTGGAGAACTACAGTACAATATATTTAGTATCTTGCAAAACATTTTTTAGAATTGCAAAATGGTCACACAATGTTCAAGGACAATAAATAAGCCACATAATAAACTAGTACTTATAGTCAAATACCGTGTGACAAGCACCACTTTTTGTGTCTTAGCAACTGCAAAAAACTGTTATCTCACATCACACAGCATTCCATAATATGAGCCGTGTCAGTATATTGACATTCTTGTACATCCTGCATCAACATTAACACATTCCATTCCAAAGATCTTTGCTATTTACAAGTAAGCAGCAACTGTAGTAGATGTGTTATACAGGGAGATGTTTTCCTCAATTCATAACCAAAGCTTGTGATACGGATGAGGTGATCACGCCAAACCCTAAAAAACCCATTTTTGTTTGTTTACCACTGCACTGTAATTTTGCTATCATTTATTTCTGTACATTGATTTTTTATTTATTTATTATTGAGTCTCTTGCTGGTTTTTTTTTTTTTTTTTTTTTTTTAAACCTTTCTACTTTTTTGTACCTTAAAATATCAGTAGACCAAGGGACAACCTCAGGTTGTGAAAAATGAAGTCACACGGAAGTGCCAAAACATGCAGTCCCTTAAATGTCCACTGGGGGCAAGTCATTTAGCATGGACCCCCATGGTAAAAAGCCCAAGTTTACAACAGAAATAAACAGTTTATAGCCTGGTGCAAGAAACGGCTTTGGTCCCTAGCTAGATTAGCTAGATTTTCCAGCTGTACACTGGGTGAATTTTTATGCAGCTCATCAGTTAAAATTATATTAGGCCATAAAATTATGGCATGGCCAGTTTGAAGGACAGCTGGATTGCAGATAATCTTTGTAGTTTAACTTACCTACAAAGATTATCTACAATCCAGTAATATTGGTAGTTGGCTCATAACAACATGAGTAGAGTGGTAATGAGCATATGAACTACAGCCACCACAGTGGTAACTCAGTTGGGTAGGCGGGTTCTAAACAATAGCCAGGCTCTGTTCGTTCTGCCCCTTTGCTCATTCATGGATGAACTGGGTTTAAGCATGGTCAGCTCCTGCTAAAGTTTTATTTTCAAAATCTTTCTTAAATGAAAACTGAGTTTTACATACAGTAAATACATTACCACTGGTCTAAATTATCCTACTCTGCACAAGGACCATAAAGTTCACCCGCAACACAAGTATGATTTAAGTAATCAGCACCAAATTCTACAACCGTTGTTCTGTGCATTCCAAAGTTCACCTAAGACTCATACGAAGCTTCTGCAGTTGAACTAAATCGAGTTGGTATCTTTTAAAGTTATAGTACAAATTAAAATCTTTTCTTTCACAGGAACTAGCCGTATTTGAATTTCTGGGGAGAAATATCTGATTGGGCAAAATAATTAAATCAAATTATTTTCCTTGTATGAAATCTCTTTTTTAATTGCATTCTTCAGAAGTGCTGTTGTTGCCTTTGATACATCAAATACATCAAAGACTCCATGCACTGTTGAAGTACAAGTTCAATAATGCACTCAAACCACAACTAATCACATCAAGATTGTACAGGAATATATTTGATAAAATAATTATTAAAAATATACATCCATACAGAAATTGTTGTGTGACACAAACATCTTTGACCTAAAGCCTTATAGAAACCCAGAGTCTGATTTAAAGACAGAAGTCCAACCTAAGACTGTAAAAAATCTTAAAATGTTTCGCATGGAGATACCTAAAATCCTTTTACAAGCGATTTTAACCTTGTTACATATAGTATGGAGAGACTCTGTGCTTTTATTATTTGAACAAATGTTTGTGTGTGTGTGTGTGTGTGTGTGTGTTACATCATATTCCACCACTTACTGTATGAAGCGCTTTTATTGAAATCTTCAAATCCCTGCAAAAATTTATTACAAAATCTTTCACCATTACAAGGCGCAGCACAAAAAGCTGTATAAATAAGATGCATTACTCACCGATGTGTACAGATGGCCCTCTGCATTCATACCAATGTATAATCCTGTCTTTACAGACTGGATAGCAACGATTCGAAGACCCACTGGGATGAGGTTGAACATTGCTAAGAAGAAAAACAACAAAATAAAGTGTACTTTTGTTACCTGTATTACCAAGTGGTTGAAGGATAAAAGTAACTGTGCAACCAAGAACAAGTACAGGTAGTCCCTGAGTGATGAACATTCGAGATATGAACAGACAGCAGTTCTACGAACATTTGTTCACAGTCCAATACAGTGGAAAACAGCTCTGAGACAAAATGCCATCTCGGATTCCTCTCGATTTAAAGGCACAGAGACAACACTGTTACATTTGATGTGTGTGAAATTAATTTCCTTAGGCGCAGTTATGCTTTTTGGCCAAATAATGGCAGTGTGGGAAAAGGGGACAGAGATTTAGTCAAGTAGATTGGTATGCTTTACATTGTATATTCTTGTCAACAGCATATAAGACTCAATTTTTCAGACTTAAGAACAAATTCGACTTACGTGCTCCCAGAACAGAACTCATTCGTAAGTAAGGGACTACCTGTAATTGTCAGACATTAACAATAACAGACATTTAGGGGCATTCTTAGTTTGCAAGTTAAATTTAAACGTCCCATCAATATTTATGGCAGGAAGGATTTAAGTTGATTTTCTGTGGCACTCCATTTACTCTCGTAAAATTACTGGGACTTTTGACTTTTCCTCTTTATAATTCCTGCTACACTAATGCACTTATCCCAGAGTCATACTATCTTGGATACCATCAAGGTAGAAAGTTTTCTCAGTACGCCGAAGTCATGATCGGGCTGCATGCTTCATGTCCGAAACGCTGGCCTCCCAGGAACTCCTTAATGGCTCAAACATGTGGAAATGGCTTGAAGCAATAACTCCCAAACAAGATGTTTTTGAATGATTGTGTGTACCGTTCCCACAGACAGATGCTTCTCTTCCGCTATTTGGCAACAAACCTATCTGTTGATTTCTGTCAATCAGATCAGACGTTCTACTCACTGAATGTCCACAGGAACGACTGTAGTGGGCTCGCCATTCAAATGTTTTACAGCCAATAGGACTCTCAATTTGCAAGTTTACTTTGCTCGAAGCCTTCTGTATATTTCAATTGCTTTTAAAGCATCATTTACAGGAAAGTTAATCAAAAGTCCCAGATTGATTTAAACACCCCTCATACAATTAAAATTTTGTTTTTTTCCTTTATTGTTATTTGTAACATAAAAACTAGAGAACATTTGAAAATGGATAAAAACAATTATGCTAATGAGAAAATAGCATTGCCATTTTATTTCTTAAGAGTATATTTTATTGGTTCATAAATCATATGATAACATCTTATCATTCTTTATATCATGCATTGAACATTTATTGTGAACAAAACATATGTATCTATACAGACACAAGAGAGTAAATTAAGATGTAAGTGCAAATGCCTTTGTAAATTTGTTGTAGTCTCCAATAAAGAAGATCTGTCCGTATTTTGAACAAAACGCTGCCAAAGCAGTCTGAGGAAATAAGGGTAATTTGTGACTATATCCATAACAATGTCTCTTAGAAAAGATTGCAATTTTCGGTTGCCACAATGTTGAAAACACTTAATTTGAATAGTATAGAATGTCTTTGTATGCTCTAACATTACAATTTCCCATCACTGGAACAATGGCACCCAAACATCACGGTATTCCAGCATCACAATGCCACTCTGTACACAGCAAGGTCCATGAAATTGCTTGACCTTGACCCCTCTGGACACCTTTGGGATGAACTGGAATGATGACTACACACCAGATCTTCTCTCTCTGGCATCTACAGTTTTACACTTTGACAGTTATACTGTATGACAGCCTGTCAATGCATTATTTATAGAGGAAAAAGTGAACTCACAGGAGTTAGTGCTGTCATCTTTGGTCCCATCCAAACATCCATCTGGGCTCATCTGCAAGTAATAGCCTTGCCTGCAATATAACCTGGTCACAATGCCCTTGAGCTGGGGATCTGAGACCGGGGGGAGAAACACAGAGACAGAAAAGAGAAAACAAGAGAGGATAAATATCACACCACACAGTGTCAAATATCAGATTGTTTAGAGTCACGAAGCAGGATAAATCTCCTGGGAGTACTTCATTCAAAATAAATATCACATTATGTCAGATATTAGAAGATTTAGTATGGCTTTGCAGGACAGACCTCCTGTGAGTATTCCATTCGACAAGCTGTCTTACAGCATCTATCATCTACTGCAATATTTATTATTTTATTATAGTTTCCCTGAATGGCACTTTAAATCCGAGGCATTATAGCCTGACATGGATAAGCATGCCTATTCATCAAACTCTTATAGGGGATATACTGTAGGTGCACTAAAAAGCAGGACATATGATAGGTATTTTTTTTGTAATTTGGTCCGTTTAAATGCCATGCAGTACATCGGGCAAGGATACTTCCCACCCTGGAGATGCAGTATATCCGTCGTTTCTGTGGCAGTTACTTTAGGGGTCAGGTTGCCAGTTTGATGCCTAATTGTCATTCACACACTACGGGCCATTTGGGAATTCCAATTAGCCTAACCTGCATGTTTTTGTACAGTGGGAGGAAACTGGAGTACCTGGAGGAAACCCACCAAGCACTGGGAGAACATGCACGCAGACAAGTGGCAGGAATCGAACCCAGACCCTGGAGGTGCAAGACGACAGTGCTAACCACTGAGCCACCTTAATGGCACATTCTGTATGATAATTACTGTATAAAGGATATATATATATATATATTACAGTATACAGTGTGCCATATTGTTGAGTGTTGTACTTGGGTTGCCTGCATTCAAGGTAGACTGTTTGAAACACCATGATTAAGGCAAGAACGTTTTTTGTTTTTTTTTAAAAAAGGAATTATGTTATTCATGATCTCATTAATCTTCTCAAGAGCCCCTTTCTGAAACAAAACATTTGCAAAAGCGTAAATGATCTGACAGAATATTTATGTGCTCACATTATCCCTGAATGGAGTTCCCATTTTTGCCCGAACAGTAATTCATTTGTGCATAGACAAAAATATGACTTTGGTCTTATCTGGTAACAGAGCACCATGACAATTACTGTTCTAGTGACACAGCCAGGTGCGATAATTTACAGGCTGCTTGCTTCGGTTCATTCTGTTAGAATTAGGTTGGGTTGAGGTGCGGGCATAAGGTTAATTAGCTATATTATGTTAATAATTGCATCCTCACAAAATGCCGAGGGGGGCATTACGCAAAATGTCAAAACGCAAAAATGTATGTATTTGCCATGGTCAAAATCATTAGGTTAAGTTTTTCCTGAGGTTTTATCTATGAGAACACGTTCTAACACTTCCACATAGTGGCACAGTTTAGGCTAATTCCTATTACCCTGCATTCCTGTTACTTTCACCCCATGGTTTATCCTCCCTGGCTTATGTAGGTGAGGGAATCCCAGAAAAAGTGTCTTTGACACCACCCAAACACCATGCTATTAGACACTCCAGATGGCGGTGACCCACTTTCGGATGTACAGGAACATTGTGCACATAAATTAGACAGCGACGTCTCCCTCCACTAGGCAAACTGACTTTAGTGCCAAATGTTGTGATCATCCGTTTTAGGATTCCTTATCTCAGCTCACACGTTATGTTAATTAACTTTCTTCTGGATCACACCTTTTGTGTTTGTGTGTATATGTGTATGTGTGGGTTTGGAATAAGCTTTAAAGGGAATATCTCTTTTCTAACTTCTATCTTGTTTAATATAAGACATGAGGACTGCAATAGAGATGATAAATGAAATCAAATTAAAATAAGCCATAATGAACACAATGCAATAGATATAAGTACTAAACTAATAAATGCTTATGTCTACTTAAAATCCTCAGGAATCTTGAATCCTTCCAATGTCACACACTGGCTCTGTTGCCATGGAGAGTTTCCCCGGCTCCTTTACACAGCCCCGCCCTCACCCACAGTCTGTTACTATGGAGACATTCTTCCTGTCTAGGATTTCCCTCATCCGGACTGTTGCCAGGGAGACCGTATCAGGGATTCCCATTTCTTGTCCTCTAAAACAGACAGGTCCTTGTCTGTTTTCCAACAAATAGGTTTTGGTTTTTCCCAGGAAATCTCTTCATCTTAAGGGCACTTTTGCATCTACCTAGGCGTCTGTCTTTTAGAACGAAAGAAACTTGAGAGTGCTGTCTCTTATCATGTCATGGCTGATCATGAAAGGTGAACAGAAACAGACGCAGCTTTGTTTGCAGTTCAAAAGTCCAGTGATGCGGGAACAAGTCGAGCCTTTGATGATTTTTTATCGTCAGTTTCAGACTTGAAATATCTTGTCATGTTTGGAGCAAGCAGCGCATGTCAGATAACTATCTGGGTAACTAGTTTGGGGTGCAGCCAAAGTATGTGGACTTAAAGAAATGTTTTTTCATTTAACAAAAAAATCTCAGATTTTCACTTTTCAATTTGTTCTTTCATTCTTATTTAATAAAAAAAAAAAATCTTCATTATTTCAAAGTGATAATATATTTTCATGCATTATCAAGCATATTAAAAATAATAATGCCATTTTAACATTTCATAGATTACCATACCTACAGTATACACCGTCATCTAAACATAATTTAACAACGGTAATCATTTCCTTCAATAATTCCCTAGAATAATAAAAAATGCTTTAAGCATTAAAACGTTTAAAACCTATAAACCCACCTTTAGCTCGCTCGCTAATTTGGCTTTTGCTCGGCTCAGGCGGCGTTCATGAGCGAGTGAGCAAACAATAACCGTCTGATTCAAATGCCCTTCAGACGACCTTCTAGTGATGCCAGAGGAAATGGCGAGATCCCTGAGACGTGCGGTGTCACACAATGTAATTGGCAAACGGCTACATTTTAAAGAGTGCTCTTTGTGTGTGTGTGTGTCTGTGTGTGTGTGTATAAGTGTGAGTGTTTTTCTCCACAGATCAAGCGCTGATCAGAGACTAGATTAAATTTCCCACACACGATATATAGAGCCCAAGGGCAATATAATCGATTAACAGCGTTACTAAATAATGCGGTACCACTTTTTTCATACATTCCATACATACAGTCCAGTATGTTCCATATTTAGTGTTATTTTAATGGAAGCATTTGCATTTCATAATAATGATATGATATGAAACCCATAATGAAAAACAGAGTTAAATGGATTTGTATGGTCTAATTGTTAATTTAGTATCATAATATTTTCAAGATAATTATATTGGAGTCACGACATGTTTAAATAAAATTTATTCTATATATTTCAAATAATCTCTTCGATATGCATATGATTAAAAATCATTAATACAATATTTCTAATAATATTAAACCTTTATAAAGCCGTGTTTGAGGCACGATTGAAAAAGGATTGAAAGAGGAGGGAGATATGAAACTAATACATCCGGGAAGAAACCGAGGTGCCACGAGCAATCAGGGCGTTGTTGCTGTAATTCCTGAATAGAAATGTGGTGATGTACAAATGAGACATTCACATTCACACGTTAAAGCCGCCTCTTTCTCCGACATGGATAAGCATGCCTGTTCATCAACGCAAGCTGACAATATGTTGCTGATGATATTTAATACGTCGTTCACGTTTTTGGTTCAAATTGCAATCAAGCACTGATTGTTCGATGTTCGAACAAAATAAATATTTATCTTTAGTGACTTTAAAAAATGCATTAAAATACCATGAATACATGAAGACCTTATGTAGCTCCTTCCAATCCAGCACTTATGGTTTATAAGAAAAGAATACATGATATGCTATTATAGCAAACTGAACAAGAGCAGGTCAGCCACCATCTTGAAGCATCTTGATTTGCCAATGCAACTTTTTAACTTTTAATTTTTAATTTTTTTAATGAATTAATTATTTACCTATTATGGTAATTACAGTCCAGAGCTGTAACAGCAGTCAGAGTCACCTCCTGGGAACTCTGCAGTAATTTATACAAATATAATTCCCACATGAACACATAACTGCTTTCTGAATTACAGTTCGAGAGTAAGGTAGAGTTACGCACATCCTGGCATGAGATTCGAGTTGATCACCAACTATATACCAGCAAACTGGTGTCAGGATCACGGGCCCCCAGTGCTCACCCATGCCTACGGGAACCAAAGATCACCAATGCAGCAAAAATCTCTGAAAAAAGTCAATGTCGGCCATGACTGTGAAAGGCATCAGAACCACGAACCACCCTGGAGGGCAAAGAGCCTGAGGCTGCCAACCTGATGTCCAAACTCCTAGGATCCCAATTTAATCAAACACTTACGGTAAACAATTCTGATTCACTGGGGCCCCACCTCACATCCCACAGCACCCAAACACCAACATCCTGGTGATAGACACCACAGCACACCCTACAGAGGCCCACTAGGTGGTTTTAATGGGAATGTTTTTAATGTTATGGCTGATCTGTATATACAGAAGTACCTAAAACAAGTGTTTAACAATATACAAACAGAAACCATGATTCATGTTTTGTGGAACACAATGATAATGCAGATAATAGGCCATAAACCTTTAGCATTGACATAGACTTATTGTTGGTATTAACCTTAGACTGTCAGTAATGACCTGTTGAAGAGGAGTGAAATTGTAAAGAAGAGTTGGTTTAACCTGCTTTGTAATTTACATATTTATTTTTTAATTATGTTTTTTTACAAAGTAACCTTTGTAAACCTGTACATTTGCAGATTTATACATTCCATCCATTCTTATTTGTATTAACTTTTTATTCGAAATTCTAACTTTAGTTTAATCATATTCTTCTAGTTCAATTTTCCATCTTCCGATCCTATCTTTTCGTTTTAGGTCACGGACTTTCACCGCATTATATACCGTGTATGCTTGCGTGAGTGACCAAAATTTGAATTTAATTTGAAAAAGAAATGATCAGTAAGTGTGGCTAGACTACATATACTGTAATTAAACTTTCTGTATTCACTCTAAAACAAAGGGTGAACCAACAGCTCAACATATTGACTTTTTCATAATGAAAAATTATTAATTAATAATTAATATTGATTTACAGAATCACAATACAATCAAATTGGCACCTAGGTATCGTGATAATATCTAATGCTATAATGATAACAATATTGGCGGGTCCCTGGTGATTCCCATCCCTCCAAGTCGTGTGCACACGTTGTCACACCTCGAGTGTGACCCACCAATTAGAATGTTTTGGAAGGTGGGAAGAAACTAGACAACGTGGAGGAAATCTGAACATAGTAAGAACATGGATAAGATCAATGTAGATTATTTACACTGCAGGGACAGAAGGAAGGAGATGAAAAGCAGCCAGCCAGTCCACCATCAGCAAATCTGAGTGACCCATGTTAGGGGTCAGCATCCAAACACCCCAGTTCATCATAAACTATATGTCCATAAACCATGGACATAACTAAGGAACATAAACCATGGACATAACTAAGGAACATAAACCATGGACATAACTAAGGAAAAACTAATCCTCAAAGTTGAGGAACATAGTCAGAGCAGAAGGTCGCAATGACGTAATGTTCTTAATTCATGCATCCTTCACACAGACAAATATGCCTGATTCCAACCTTGCTGAAGCACCCCTAGATCATCACTGATCCTCACAGCACTGAGCACAGAGAAAAAAGAAAAGAAAAGTTTAAAATAATAATAACATTTGCACAATTGATTTTCTATTGCTCGCTTTCATGTGGCATTTTTCATTTCACTATGTGGGACAATTCACCTTGTTGGAGCCACGACTCTAGTTTGTAAGAAAGGCTCAGGATGGTGACTGGACTAGGAAGGACACACACTCAGTAGTGCGAAGCAGAGAGGGAGGGAGGTGTATAAGTGGATCTCAACTAGTAAAATCAATCACACTACAAAATGCTACCAAATATTCATAATGTGCAAAATACAGTATATTCATGATATTGTAAATATGTCCTGCACTGTGTAGTTTCGAAGCATATTTCATCCCTCTGTTTTGTGTGAAATTGTTGTTATGTTGTATAATAATTTATAACCAGTCTATACACACCCAAAGGTGAAATGCTTTAGTCTAGACTATTAAATGGGGGGTGGGTAATGTCCCGATGCTCGCTGAATTAAAAAATAAAAAGGTCAAAACCATTAAGTGTCCAATAAAATGGCAAATGAACAAAAGACAAAGGTATGCAGCTATGTCATCACTTTACGAGTGTAATATTACGGGTGTAATAAAATAAGCTAGCAACATTTATGTCCGTTAAAGCAAAAGTTTTTTTTTTTTTATCCAGCAGGGCACTAAAGGGGAGTTTGCTCAGGGCACCATACGCACTAGAACTGCCATTGCCAGGAGACATTTTTTATATCTGAGCATGCAAATTACAGCTAGATAGGTATAATAAATAAATAAATAAATCTTACTGTTGATGGGTTGAATAAATAAAGGAGGTTTGTTCAGACATGTCACTAGATGGTTGGGTGTTATAGCATACAAAGCAGTATTCAAGCAGTGCAGGAACAGCAAAGCTCTACGGTGAGTGCAACTTATTAAAAACATTATGTTTACTATATGCATATGTATACATTTATATTAATGCTGATACTTGAATTAATTTTTCAGGATACCAAAGTGGCTAAAGTCCCATAGTATTAAAATATTTCAACATAAGACAAATGTCAAATTTAGCTGTTTAAATATCCATCCATTCTTTATGCATAATCCTAACAATACATTTCCCTTGTATTGCAAAAGAAGGATGGATTAAACGACATATTAAATTTTAATATTAATTGATTCTGAATAGATGTTGATTTTTTTTTTTTTAATCAGACTAGAGCTTGGTGGGTGACATACATACAACTAAACAGTTAACTTAATATGACCTCATCTGACTGTTTTTGAGTGAATTGAATTAAATAGATTTTTTTATTATTAGCTGGAGTAATTTAATACAAAATACTATTAAACAAATATATACTGTACATTTCTTTTCTTTGATTCTGCCTTACAGTAGCTCTATCCATTCATTTTATTTGTATTATATTAAATTATATTGTATATTATACTAATATAATTGATTAAATTGTAATAAATTGTACAATTATAATATATAATACATATTTTAACACAATATTAATATACTATATAAGAGTATTATTATATAATATACTACTATATAATATATAATATCATGAATAATGAATTAGAATTACAAT
>JAOVVA010000028.1:5657474-5667957 GCA_028565275.1 Leiocassis micropogon | reverse complement strand
GTTCAGGTCCGGTGACTGTGGAGACCTTTTTTTGTTAAGTACATAACTCCACATGTGTTCATTCATAGTTTTGATGCATTCAGTGAGAATCTACCAATGTAAATGGTCATGGAAAATAAAGAAAACACATTGACAGATAGATGAGAAGGTGTGTCCAAACTTTTGGCCTGTACTGTATATGTTTCCTTTTTGCCAGCTGTACAATCATGACTGAGCAAAAAAAAAAACAAGAAAAAAAAAACAGCATAGGCAAAGAAATAGCACGAATACACATGTTGACATGTTTTTATGGCTGATTTTGGTTGTTTCTATGACCAAAAAAATGTAATACATATTAATAATAAAATGTTCGTTTTGAGAGTTCTACATTTTTGCAAGATTATTCCTATATTCTGGTAGTGGCAAAAATTAGCTGTTAGAAAAGTAATGCAAACTTTTGTTCTACCTGAAACATTACAAAATCAAAAACACAGTTAAAAGTCTGAAGTCTCACCCGTGCCACTTGGGCTTTAAGGGTTTTGAAAGAGCTTTGGCAATTTGTGGAAGGTAGGCGGCCCAGTATAGTAGGGACCAAGAATTTCTAGCGGCACTCCAGGTCTGTAATCCTAAAGACATCCTGCAGTCACTGGCATCAACTAAGCCTAGAATACTCCACAATATTCATTTAATGTCATCAGATGTGAAAAATATTTATCACTGGTGAAGTTAGGCTATTACATCCAGCTAGAACATTAATCAGAAGGTCAGAATAAACATGCAAAATGCCATGGATTACATGCCCCCACCACCACCCCTATATACAGACATAATCAGGACAAACTTATCTTCAGCAGCAGACTGCACATCCTTAAACAATGTTTTGATGCATATATTTTTGCACATTTGTTGTATATCTTTTATTCAATGGCAAGAGACTGCAGTGATTTTCTATTTTAACAGTACAGTTCAAAAACAACATATAATTTGCCAAAATTCACACTTTAATTTTTCATTAAAAGGATGAAACTCAAGAGAGCCATCTACTGTCTGGGTTTGTATGTAAAAGCTGTTTGTTTAAAATTGAAAGCAGCTCCTCTCTGTTATCTTGTCATGGTGTGTAGATGTGCTGGTGGAAAGCAGATGCACTGCAGGTCTGCCATGAATACTCACTTAATGTGTGTGGGTGAGACATTAGTGAATTAAGGTGTGTGTTTGTGTGTATGAAATAGAGTTAAGTTGGAGACAGTAAACGACTAAACCATACTAATCTAAACTACTGCATGTGCCAATAAATCAATAATTGTAAGCTTATATCTATTTTAAAACATTCATCAAATTACATTGCACCATCTGAATTTTGTTGCCAGATAATAATAATAATAATAATAATAATAATAATAATAATAATAATAATAATAAAATCCTACACCATAGTTCCTTCCTTCGAACCTTTGGTTCTAATAACGATATTTATGTGATTTTCTCACCAAAAGCTTGGTGTTGTCTTCTAGGATTACAGTAGTCCTGCTGGCAGTTTAGGGACCTTGGATAGCTCCAGGTGGATCAAGCACTATGATGAAACTGTATGTATGAAGAAGAAGAAAATCTTTTTGCACTTTATCACACAACACCAAGCTACACTTTAACACAAAAGTTAAATCTAGAACACTAATCGTTTTCAGTTTGTCTCTCCATCGTCTCTCCAAGTTTTCCTTTTATTTGCCATTTTATCTGATCTTTTCAGATATGTTTGTATCATTTTCCTAAATGCTGACTTTTTTATACTGTAGGTACATTGATGTTATAATTCAAGAGATCCACTAGAGGGGAATATGAAGCACTATTTTTTATTTCTTCACAACAGCTTGTACGACAGTATAGACAATGGACTAAGAAATAGGATGTTCTCATAAATAAGCGTAGTACAGATAATATGACAATGACAATGTGGCTTAGTTTATTTGTCCCTCCATTTCTTTATTAGTAGATTATTCAATCTAATCTTGTATAAATCCCTGAAGGTTAAGGGTAAATACAGTTATTAAAAAAAGTTAAAGTGTTTTTTTCAGCTGTTCAGTACATCGTACTGTATGTTCAGTGAAAACTTCAACAATGTTAAATTATGCAGCCTAGAGCATTGTAATCTAGCATTACAAGTGTTCCGGATGACTGACTTAAATATCCTAAAAAAATCTTTAAAAAATGTTACTGCACACTTTAACTGTGCTTTAATGTTTGATAAAAAAGCCATTACAATTTTTTTTCACCCTATAGAAGGAACTAACATACACTGATCAGCCATTCCATTAACACCACATAACATTAACATATTAACACTGACTATAAATGATACTCCAGTAAACTAGAGATAAGATCATGGGCAGTGATCAAGGCCAGTCGGATCTAGCAGAAAAGCCGATGCAGCACAAATCACTGAAAAAGTCACTGCTGGCCATGATAGAAAGGCACAGAACACTCAATGAACCACAGTCTGCCACACACGGCGCCCCTCAGACAAGGCCATTGACCTGGCTTCCAAATTCCGAAGATCCTAGTCTCGATTAAATACAAATGGAATGCATCGGACAAACGAGGCCAATCCATTGAGGCCTCAACCCATGACGATCTTCTGCTATCATTACAGACACCCCAGCATACAACCAGAAATCTTATGGAATCATACCCCTAGGGAACAGAGCTGCCCCTGGGACACAGAAGGGAACCTACACAATATTGATTACAATGTTTTGCCTTGTAATGTTATGGTGTATGTACAGTATACTACCCAACAATAATAAGATTTTTTGTTTTTTAACAGCCATAATGTTTTTGTTGTAGCACAAAAACACACATGTCCATAAGTACCTGTGTACAGTACACATTTCTCATCATTTTTTTCTATGTACGACACCATAATGGATTTGAAATGAAGCAATCAAAATGTTATTGAAGTCTAGATCTTCGGCTGAAATTCAATTGGTGTAATAAAAATACCGTACTAGTTGTTTAGGAATTACAATTTTATCTTCTACATTGTCCCTTTTGCTTTCACATGAGATTGGACAAATTAATCTAATAATTATTTTTAATACTTGGTTGCAAATCATTTGCAGTTAGTGACTGCTTTAAGACTAGATCCCATTGATGTCACCAAATGCCGAGCTTCCCCCTTGAGATTCTTTGATTTTAATCACCCTTTGCTGCAGCCGTCTTCAGTTGCTCCTTTATTGCAGAACTTTCTATCCTTCAGTCTTCACTAAGTGATGCACTGGGCCCTTTAGGAACATCTCCTTTCTTTGCTTTAAGAAACTCTTTCACTGGTGTCAAGGGATCTTATTTGGTCATTGTCCATCTGAACTGCAGAGCCCTGTTCTATCAGTTTTTGAGCATTTTACTGAATCTGAGTGGAAAATATAGCTCTATAAACTTCATTATGCTAGTTCTAGCAGTAGTCACATCATCAATAAACACCAGTGACCCACTTCCACTGGCAGTCACACATGCCTATGCTCGGGATGATGTGGTATACTTTGGATCATGATCCTTTCTGTTTCTTCTTTTCCTGTCAGTCTAATACATGTTAATCTCGGTTTTAACTGTCCAAAAATTCTTATTCCAGAACTGGGCAGGTATTTTAGATGCTTTCTAGCATCGGTTGTTTCTGTTGATAGGCCAATCTCCTTAAGTGTATTCTTAACATTCCTTGATTTGTTAAAGAACCAAAGAAAGAATTCCGCGATCACAATCACTTGAAAATAAAGTTGTCACCAGTGGTCTTTCAGGTAATCTTGTAATGTAGAGTTTAGGAGTGAATTCCTTTCTTTTTGAGGATGTACCAATTTGTTGATTAGGCCAATAATAAGTTTTTTTGCTATCTCTCCAATAGTTCTGCTTTGTGCTTTGAATTAATAACCTCCTTCACAAGCCTCAATACATAATTCGACTGTATTAGGTGTTCCTATGAATAGCTACCAAAGAAACGTATTACTAGCCATAAAAATACAGTATTACTTACTTAGCAGCCTGTGAAAATAGAGGTATTGTGTGAAACATGATTGTAATTCCTGTTCAAAAAATGTTTTCATTAACCCCTGAATTAAACCTTACAGTCTACATTTTAGTCACAACGTGGCTGTGTTAGTTCAAATCCATTGTGAAGGTATTCAGACGCAAGTTTTGTCACTGTCCAAATACATGTACTGTATGTAGCAATTTTTTTTTAAACACCCGTGTTTTCTCGTTGACCATTATATCACAGGGGCATGAAAGTAATATGTAGTTCCTTTTCCTGTTAGAACAACCTTCATTCTTTTGGGAAGGTTTTCCGATAGATTATGGAATATGACTGTGGGAATTTCTTATTTAGCCAGAAAGGCATTCTGAGGTCACTGGATAACTGGGATTCAGTTCAGTGATGTTAAAGTGAGGGCTCTGTGTTTTGATTGTTTCGAAAATGAACCTTGCTTGCAACTGTTTTTATGTAACATGCTTTTTGCACGAGGGCATTGTTATGCTAAACCATAATTGCACTAGACTCTTTAGTGCCAGTGAAGTGAAATTATGTGTCTCGAAATTATATTTTTCAAAAAAGTTGTTAAAAAGTTTTTTATCTACTGTCGGCGGTCTGCTTTCAGACTCCCACATAAAAGCTTACTATAGGAGTTTAAGTAAACCACTGAGGACTCGCTTTTTGTGGTCTGCCTAACTTTAAAGTCTAACAGAGTGCAGACAGTGACTCACTATGCCTTGTCAAAGGAGTGATTAGAAATAGAATTGTGTAAAAAAGAGAAAGGCTGTCTTATGGATATAACACTGAGAGCTTTTCCTGTCCTCTACATTAATAATCAAAGCTTATACTCTACTTATACTGTAACTTACGTTACTTATCATAATCAAATTTCTAATTATCAGTCCGCAACCCTTTTAACATGTTTTTCTTGTTTTCACCTTTTTTTTTGTTTTTTTTGTGATTTTGTTTCTCACTTTGGATATCCTATACTGTATATGCAAATTGCAGCCATTTCTGCTGCCTGACAGTTTTTATATTTAGGCTACATTCACATTACAAGTCACATTGTTCAATTCAGATTTTTGCTCAAATCAAATTTGCATGTCGGTTTACATTCATAATTACAAGTGACTGTTATCGGACTCTAATGTGGACGCGTCTGTCATCTGAAACAACATGCACGCCCACATCAATATGTCTTTGCTCATGCCATTTGGGCTAAAATACGTCATGAGTTTGTGCAACCACTCATTCATTTCAAACAATGAACGCATTAAAAAAATATAATTGAGGTTTTCCTCAGGAGGACAGCAAGCAGTCAGGCAGCTCTATTCTCTCTTCTACCATCCAGAAGAAGGAAGAAAGGCAGACGCCTCGTTTTAGCTGTTTTAGCAGTTATTGCTAGCACTGCTATGAAATCCCTGCTCTACCATTGCTGACTGACGTCAGTGAGCACCCTATGCATGTGCAGAAGCAAAAAAAGTTATGTGGATTCCAATCTTCCTGTTCTCATTCAAGTCTTATACATGTGTATATGTATGTATGATCTAGGATCACATATGAAAACATCATATTTGCATGTTCAGACAGTGCTGAAAAAAAGTCAGATCTGAGTCACATTAGGCTTAAAATAAATTGGAATCGAGGTCCTTCAGGTTAATGAGTGTACTGTAGCCGTGATGTACACTACCAGTAAATCGTTTGGACATCTGATTTTTATTTCTTTTGACATTGTAAAACAATGCTGAAGGCGTCCAAAATATGCAATAATTTCCTTTGAACAGTTGATATTGAGATGTATCTGCTACTTCTGCTCTGTAAAGCTTCATAATGGCTCTAATCTGAGATGCTGTTTGTTAATTGGTGATGAGGCTGGTAACTTGAAATTAAATTCTCCTCTGCAGCAGAGGTAAGTTTTGGTCTTGCTTTCCTGAGTTGGTGTTCATGCAAGCTGGTTTTAATGGGTACTTGCAAGAACTATTACAAAACCTCTGACCTTCATGTCTTAAAAGAACAACTGACTGTTGTTGTTTTGGTTACTTACAGTACTATGTGTTATTTCATAGATTTAAAATTGAGTATCTAGAATGTAGAACAATTAAATCCAACCTTGTATCCAAACTTTTGACTGGTATTGTACAATGTTGTGCAATTATTTTTGTTGTACACTATACATTATATGACACAATTTCAAAGAGAAATTGTTGCAGTTTTTTGTATTATTTTGTAAACAGCTATAAATCCCCCCCCCCCCCCCACCCACAGTTTTGTCAAAATTCTTAATTTAGCCTGCAACTGTTTGTATTAGTGTAAACATGTACACTGTAAAAAAAAATTTTTTTATTTTACCGTAAAAAAAAACCCTGGAGGAAACCCACCAAGCAAGGGGAGAACTACATACAAACTCCAATCACACAGAGACGGGAATCAAACCCGGACCCTGGAGGTGCAAGGCGACAGTGCTAACCACTACACTACCATGCTTGCTACACAATTGCTATCCTTGTTCGACTATTTTTATATTACGAATAACCACAGTGAATTCATTCAGCAATTCTGTAAAAGCATTTTAGCTAAAAGAGATAGAAGTTACATTGCTAAGCATTCGGATTTTACTGTTAAGAAACTATTAGGAGTACTTTTATACTAATTGATGAATACAAACCTAAATCAAATTATTAAAGCCCATCCAAATTTATTCAAGACTTGGACATCAGCATGGTCCCATGTATTTTTTAATAAAGACAGCAAAACAATATTTAAATTCTCAAAATCAAATACACAAATGTCAGGGTGGACATTTTTAAGCATTTTGGGCAGACAATCTAAGCATATAATTTTATAGAAGGGCTTTTATTACAACTTTACACAAAAAAATGATTTTACTGCACACATGTTAAAATTGTTTATGTCCTCTGTCCTGCATTGTGGTTTTTGCACTGGGGTGTTAAATATGTTCATGTATTTTGTAATGGGTTTGGCACAAATGGGGGGCAACAACAAACACGGATATGTGGCAAGGTCTTACGGAAAAGGGGTCATTTTACTTAGGGAAGGAAAGGGTTAAAGGAGGGAGGAAGGGAAAAAGGGAAGGTAAGGTGTGCACGTGCAGATCTGGTGGGCAGTGCCCTGCTGGCATGCGGGCACAGGCTGGTGAGCGGTGGCAGCGGGCAAAGTGGTGCTTGCTAGCGACTGTCCTTGCCACAATGATCAAAGGGCGGAATACCATTCACGACTTTGAAGTCCTTGGTTAATGTAATTTAGACGGCTATAAACCGTAGAAAAAACTATTAAAAACCGTAAAATATACCGTATAATGAGTGCAATCCCATACAAACAATAATGTTGCTACTGTATTTTTTATGGTACTGTAAATTTCTGGCAACCAGAGCTGCCAGTTTTTTACCGTAAAATTTACGGTTTATTGATAAACCATAGAAAAAATATTAAAATCCGTAAAATATATAGTATAATGAGTACAATCCCGTAAAATTTAGTTTTTACAAAAGTTTTTAAAAGTTTATTTTTTACAGAGCAGATATTTTTCAGATTTTTAAAATCTATCAACAAAGGTTTAGTAAAATATAAACTGATGCTTCATGATATTAGTAACAAAAACCTTCTCTCAGAGTTTCCTTTTTATAAATACAGTATATCATAAATTTTACTGCAATAAACCATATTTTCATATGTTTTTAACTGTTAAATTTAAGGCCTTACTCTGTAAAACTAATTACAGTTTTTCACTGTAAATTCTATGGTTATCCCAAGTTCTGTGAAATACGGTTTTATTCTGTAGCATTTATATGGTATTTTCCTGTTAAAATTATGAATTTTTTTACAGTGATTTACCTGTTTATACTATAGTATACTATAGTATAAACAGGAAAATAAACTTAATGAAATAGCTGCCTCATTAGGCATTTATGGACCTGAGGTAAAATATGAATCAACAATGTACTAACATATGATCACGTCTGTATGGGTGTTTTTGGTTGTTTTCATGACCGAAAACAATAATAATAGGAGAGTTTTGTGAGTTGTGAGCATTTTTGCGACGTCATTGTCATAATCACGCATCCGTGTCACTTGACTTTTAAGGGTTAAAGTCTGATAAAAATGTTTCAAAAAAGTTCAAATTAAAGTATGAATGTGTTGCATAGAATCTGCTGTCCGTAACAAATAATTAAATACTGGATCGCTGCCATACTGAACTGGTGAGGTACCGTGCTTCCACAATCAGAATGAAAAATGGCAGTGTTAAATCACTCAAGGTGCAAAATCACCTTGCTTTTGCGCCTTGAGCTTCAAAGACATATTTATTATCATCATCATTATTATTATTATTATTGTTGTTGTTATTATCCATTACTTTGATCATTACTGGCTAAGATCCTTTTTTTTTTCTTTTTTGGTGTAGCTGTTTACAGCACGGCTGTTCAGAAATAGCTGCTTGTCGTAATGAAAACTTGCAAAGTTTGTACTCCCTTCCGGAACGCATTGTCACATCGATGCAGATTAACAAAAAGGAAGCAGGAACTGCTCACGTGTAACCTCATACTTAATAAAAAAAAATATATATATATATATAAATGACTTCAATATATTCTGAGTACATGACTACAGGAATATATGACTACATATATTTTGCACGCACCAACACACTTTACACATCTGTTTTATTTTGTTTGTTTGTTCAGTTGCTTTTTTATTTGAAAAAAAACTCATGTTCTCCTTTTAATTTAAAAGTTCAGTTCATTCGCCTTCTCCGTTAACCAGGGCAGACTAGGAAAAAAATCATGCACAAATACAAAATCTGTTAATTTGCATTGTTTATATCAGACGAATATGTTATACAATCTTTTTTTTTCTTTTTCATGTTTGTGTGGACATACAGCAAAAATGATCAGCATGATTTAAAATATTTCAATATCAGTCTAAAGCATTTAAACAGTAGACTCAAAAGCACTAGGCTCAGCATTAGGTACTGATTAAGTCTCTATAATCGCAGCTCTAAAGTGATGCTGACTCTCATCCAAAGCACATCTTTATATTACAATGATCTACACGATCTGAGGCATGTAATAACTGAATATCTATCTATCTATCTATCTATCTATCTATCTATCTATCTATCTTATCTATCTATATGACATTGCAAAAATGTCAAACTCACAAAATGTCATTAATATATAATCTTTTGGTCTCAGAAACAACCTGAAACAACCATAAAACATGTGAACTATATAAATGGCACTTTGTGATGAAAACCCTCTTCATCTCCCTTGGGAAGTTCTCAAAGTTGGCGAGCAAGGGGCATAATCAACCCAAAGGAGCAATGCTCCACTCTTGGGCTCTTGTTGTGAGAAGTGTTATGACATAGGCCACCTTGGATCATTTTGAGGAGAAGCTGTAGTTCAAATATTAGGGAGCACAGTAAAGAAGCTCCTGGTGTTGTCTCTGGTTAGAGAGTGACTTGATACTGGGAATGCAACAGTTGTAGCTCATTTTCTGTGTGTGTGGTGGGTCTTGATGCACTGGCTCAAGTCTTAATACACTCCTTTAAATCAGCTTGACAATCTTTTTAAGGCTGTGGGGATCCCTGCTGCTTATGCACCTTTTCCCACCACACTTTCTACACCAAAAAATGCATGGTATTTATACAGTATGAAGATTTTAGTTGTCACATACAGTACTGTGCAAAAGTCTCTGCAAAATACCTGCTGTAGAACAATGGTATGTCTTATAATAATAAGTCAATAATTGATAGGATGACCCTTTGCTTAAATATATAGTGTCAGGTAAAAATTGTGCAGTTTTACAAGAAAATTAGCTGCTTATTTTTACTGAACATCCAGAAGAATAGGGATTGAAATCACCAGATATGATATTATTCAATTCAATTTTTTTTTTTATATAGCACTTTTAAGAATGGTCATTATCTCAAAGCAGCTTCACAAAATTAAAAGAAATTATCTTGGGTTATTCTTGGATGCCACCTCGATTAAAATTGCGATTCTATAAATATCCAGATTCTATATATTACATTTTCACTCAATTTTAAACCTTTAACTGTTGGACCCTTGAGCAAGGTCCTTCACTCCAAGTGTTTGATACAACCGTGTGTCGAGCTAGCAACCCGGCCCTGTAAATAACTACCACAGAAATGGCGGGTGTATATTCATTTCTCAATGTGCCAGTCGGCACATAGATGGAAGCATCTATCCATCCTACATTCTTTTTTCATACATTCAAAACTCTGAATATTTTTTTTTTGCCAGAAAATTTAATGTAATATACTGCTTATGTATTACATAATATGCTGCTTTTTATCTGGCCTACCGATATTCTTCTGTAAATTAAAACTTTGCTGGAATACTAATTACTAATGTTTGGAAATCAGAAATGTTTTTTACTTAATAATGAATTATAAAATAAACACATATGACAAAGTTTGTACAAAAAACACAGGGTACTTAGAACTTTTGCAGAGTA
>JAOVVA010000028.1:5646330-5657064 GCA_028565275.1 Leiocassis micropogon | reverse complement strand
GAAAGCGCTAGCCGCCCCTTCCGCGTGCGCGAGCTCACAGACGCCCCTGATTGGCTGTAGAGCCGTGATTAATGTGGTAAGTATTTCTCATCCCTCCCCTCTAGGCCTCCGGCTGTGAGAGGTAACAGCATCACCCAGGGTTCGAACCAGCGCTCCCCAGATGATAGGGCGAGCACTTTACCACTGCGCCACTCGGAGGCTGAGCGATTCTTTCTTAATGACTCTTCTACTCCGAGTCGTTCGTTCGTTTGTCACGTGACTCCCATGGACGCTATGCAGTGCAGTACACAGGAAACAGAATTGAACGGTTCTCCTCAATGGGTCTTCAAGTTCCGAGACGTTCGTTCCTTTGTCACGTGACTTCCATAGACACTATGCGGTGCAATAGATTCAAAAGAAAGAACGACTCAGACTGGAAGATATGAGAGATATGTCCTTAGCTGCATTGTAATATTTTGATTACTGGAACTATAGCCAAAAGTTGTGTATGTAGACGTATTGGGGGTCTTTTTATTGCAATGCACATTTTATTTTATTTCTGATCAAAAGAACGAAATAAACTAAATGACTCAAAGAAATATTCGCTCATTTTGATGAACGAGATTCAAAAAACTGAGTCACTAAAATTATTCAAACCTCCCATCAATAATTTCTGTGTGCTCTGCATACTCCGTGTTAAACTATCACGTTTATTGGCTCTGTTTAGTGACGCGTATAGCCACGTCCACCTCGAGGGCAAAAATCTCTGGCACAAAACTGCTCATAACGTCCCAAATATCGAAATATCGAAGAACTGGCAAAGTTTCAACAAATTCTGTCAGGCCAATTTTGCGTGATGCTGTGACAAAATCGACTGGACAGATACTCAGAGATACAGACATACACACAGATACAGTATATGGACATACAGACAGAAAGATTTTTTTCTGAGACTGGTTTTGGGTCCTCCAAAGTATAAAACGTACGAATATTATTAGAAAAGAGTGAGTTCTGACCAATGTACAGACAAGACCTTTCTTTATTTTATACTTATTTCTAAACTTTGTAGCTTACAAACAGCATGACCAAAAGCATAAGCCCAGTAAGCCCAGCAATTTCCACCAAGGTAAAACTGTTATTAAATATTACTATATCATGCATATTTCTCTACAGCAGATAATATATAATAATTTTAGAGCCTAATTAAAGTGAAGGTAAAAATCGTGCCATACAATAGTCAAGGTTCTTGAGAGACTATATTCTAACATAAACTAATTTTAATGTAAGGACAAATACAAAATTTCTTCCAGTGGTTATTACACTGTAGGTCAGACCTCAAAGCTAAAATTCACATTTTTACTAAAAAAAAAAACAAGTTTGTAATTAAGTAATAATTGAATTTGACTGCCCTCTAGTGGTAGGTGTCGACACCTCTCTTTGCATGTCCTTGCCGCCTTCTCCTTGTCCACAATACACCTGACTGATTTGTTCTACACTGTACTAAAGATTGCCATGTGAACCGTTTACCTGCACATTAGCACTTTCTTGGTTCGTTAAGAAACAGTCATGTGCTTTTAGTGTTTTCTCCTGCATTTACGCCAAACAAAAGAAGTGGTCAAAAACAGGTGACGTACGACCAACAGATGGGCTTGGCAACTCAGACCATTTCCACACATAGCTGGATATTTTTAAAAACTAAGATTTTCCTCTGCGTTTTGGTCTTTTATTCACATATAAATGCAGTTTAAGGTTGTTGAAAACAGAGCTTTTGCCCCTTCCAGCATGAAGATTTTCAATAACTCCATTCTCAGGGAAACTGAAGTTTTGGCTTGTAATGTTGCCCTGATTTGACGCCATAGTCTGTGTACGAGTGTCCTTGATTTGACGTCTGCTTTGTTTATAAAGATATTTGGTGCAATGTTATTTATATTTATATATATTTATGTTACAGATTTTTTTCAGGAAGAGAATTCCAAAGATGAGGAGCAGTATGGCTAAAGGCTCTATAGCCCATGGTGGTCAGGTAGGAAGGGTATGTGTGTGTGTGTGTGTGTGATCCTTTATATAACTCAGGATTCATGAATATCTTAGAACAAGTATCTAAGATATAGAACAAGTATCTTGTTGCTAACAGCAACATAGATAAATACAAACTGAAAATTACACCATTCAGTTGTAAGTAGTTGTTAGCTACTAAATGTAGGAAGGAGTTGTTAACTAAGTTGTTAAAAAAAACTTTCCTGCATGGTAAAAAACATAAGAGACTTAAAATCGTGGGTACTGATTCATCTAAACAGTGGGATTTAGCGGATACATTGGACTTGCAGCACATAGTGAAACAGGCGGATACGAGGGACTCCATCTGTCCAAGGATTTGGTGGATTCCTTTGATTCGTTGAGTGCCCCTAATGGAGGGACCATGGCAGAAGCATCAAAAAAGAAATCTGCATCACAATGACACAACAAACTGCTCCAAGATTTTGTTATTGCACTCTAATCTACTTTCATTAACATAACACAAAAAAATGTGTGTTACATTGGTGTGATGTAATTGTGTATTATAACAAACTGGTATAATAATTAAAAAAAAAACGCCCTGCATTTGTATCACATCGCCCTTGGGAATATTACGTATGTAGTGATGCTTTATCTCAGGTAATATTTTTATTTTCATATTTAACATATTCATATTAGCCTACAGGCCAAATTCTAAGTGATTTGCACTTTTTACATTTTGTTATATTTGTTGTTGTGTGAGATTCACGAGTCCAAGGATTCGGTGAGTGCCCTCTAGTGGAGGGACTATTGGAAAATGCAGTCTGAATTCCTACTGACTCAAGTGACTCAAAGGACTTGTGAGACTCGGATCCGTTTAGTGAGTAATTCAGAAAAATTTAATTTGAATACATACAGTAAATGGATCCGTGTTTCTCACCTCTGGAGATCACCTGTCAGTGTTGTCAAAAAAGTTGCATGCATTCTGACGAGGGGAGATTAGTTGCAATAAAGTTGCATTAGGCAGACGAGGGGAGATTACGTAAAACAGCAAATGCCTTTGGATTATAAAAAACAGGTGGTTTCTAAAATAGTAGGGCAAGTATGTAAAGCCATTACAGTCCACTAAGGCCCTGTGTATATTCAATTACCTGTTACTGAGTCTAAGTAGAGGAACTTGTAGCTGTGTTTCACCGAGCACATTGCAACCCTCAAGGTATCGGTGCTTCCATGGATTACTTAAACAGAAAAGGGAGGTTTTCTCTTACCAGACAAGCCATATTCATTTATTGATGTCGAAATTAAATGGCCAGATAGTGTTCACGTGCTTGCATTTTTGCAAACTCTTTGCTGAACACCTATTTGTAAAATGACACCCTTTTGAAAAACTAATTGTAGAACGAATGGAAGCTATTCCAGTTTTTCTTATTGGAAACCCAGCATACCCTTTACTTCCCTACCTAATGAAGGAGTATGAAAATGGAGGACATACTCTTCAGGAACAGTATTTTGGACTGTCCTTGTGTAAAGTAGGAATAGTAATTGAAACCGAAAGACATTAATCTAAATGACCTTCCCTTTGTTATATAAGTCTGTTTCGAGCTTCATAACTACTGTAAGGCCACCAAGGGAACAATGGACGAGAACAGTGTCACTGAGGCAATTCAGTATGACAAGGTCAACCAACTGGCCACATGGACTTATTTAAGAGCTGAGGGTCAGGAAAGGCCTTATAGAATATCTTGATCCATAGTAGGGACTGCATGCAACAGTGTGTACCAGTCAAAGTCAATTTTCTTTAAAATAGAAACAATGTTTGTGGTAGTCATTTTGTCCATGTTGAATTTACAGTTTTACAATTTACAGTTATAGCACTTTATTTATGTTTATTTTATTTATTAAAATTGAATTAGATTGTTCTGTGACAATGTATGAATATAATTTTAGCAGTTTTTTTTAAAAAAGTGATTCATTTTAGGACTCTATTTGTAAAATAAAACAGTTACTTTTCAAAAGTTGATCTATAATGTCACAGAATAAGAGAATGTGAATAACTAATTTTTGGTCAGATAGAACCTTATAATTTCAAGGGAACTACTTGTTTCCTATCTCTTGTGTTAATCAATGTTTGTACATTGATTGTACAAGTGTTTTGTACTGAATGATCTTTTGCATTGCTAGAATCAAAGACTCAAGCATTGTTAAATGCAGTAGTTACTACAAAAACAGCCCTGCCTTTCCAGAAAAATTAGAAAAACTGTTCAGATGATCTGCTTTTTCCAGAAGAACTTAAGCGTTTCAGTGTCCATTAATAACATAACAGACTGCTAACTCTTTTGTACGTACAACAGTGGAGTGCGATGCTAGTCATTTAACAACTCAGGATGACTTAAACATTCTTATAACACAAACAGTATTTACAAAATGTTTAACATAAAATATAATGAATAAAAAATAAATACAGCTATTTATCGCCGACTTACAGTACGATCATTCAAGTTATGAAATTTCCGCATATGCAAACAGACCATGGTGCGCATCTAAAATTCGTAGCTGCGAAGACGTTGTGTAAGTAGTTCCCGTGTATTGTACAAAAAATAGACACTGCAGTGCACCAGATACCAATATTTACAATTAGATAGAATATTTTCAGTGTAAAACCTGGCATTGCGAGTAACTTAGTTCGTAGTCTAAGAGTCAACATCTGTGCATGTGTGTGTAAAAGTCATCCTACTCAATTTACCGTCCAATTTGGCGTGCAGGATTAAACAGCTGTAAACAGGCTCCAAATAAATTTGGTCAAAGATTTTAAACATTATCCTGAAAAAGGGCTTCTGTAAAGGAAAACTGGGAGGTGGAGTCATATGTTTGTATCGAGATTCAGCTACAATAGTGTGCAAATAAAACTTCTGAACTTAAGCACTTGAGTGAATGTACTTTGCTATATTCCACCACAATGTAACGGTTAACCCCTAGAGGGTGCCAAAGCGCCCAAAGTTTGGTTTTCGTTGTGTTCTTTTCAGTTTGTAGTTTAGTTTAGGTTGGACTTCGTGTCCCAGACTGCACCTCGGTCAGGTGACGTAAGCATTCACCTGAACCGAGGAAAGGTAATTAAGTTTGTTATAAATAGCCTGACTGAACCTCAGTCAGGCGTCTAGCTTTTGTTATTGTTATTGTTAAGTTGATTTATGTCGGTGTTCATTTATGTGCTTTAATAATAAAAACCATTATTAAAACGCCAGCTCGCCTCCTGCAATTATGCCACAACCGCGCAGACACCGATTGAGGAATCGTGACAGTATATCATAGATTTTACTGCAATAAACCATATTTTCATATGTTCTTAACTGTTAAATTTAAGGTCTTACTCTGTAAAATTAATTACAGTTTTTCACTGTAAATTCTACGGTTATCCCAAGTTTTGTGAAATACAGTTTTATTCTGTATCATTTATACGGTATTTTACTGTTAAAATTACGGACATTTTTTAAAGTGTAATTTATACTGTATGTGACAAAATATAAAACTTTTTTTTTTAAAGAAGCATTGAGCTGGCAAAACATTCAAAATCAAGCCAATTGCATTGCTTCTTTCAGTCATATGATCAATAATGTGAGTCTAGCCTTTGGGCAAAATGACATTGCTGTAATTAAAATAAATGCACTCAGGGGATCTTTGGAGAATGTTAAGGCTAATGAAAGAATCTTTAAAGTCTGTAACTGTCACTAAACTTAACCTTGTGCAGTGTTTTTAATGTTCTTCATGATCTTCAACAATCCTTAAGACCTTGCACACAAGGTTTTGTGTGCATTAAACTAAAAACCTTTTTTTTTACCTAAACATTTTTTAAATCTTCTTTTGAATCGGACTACAAGAGGCCAGCCTTTACTCTCCATGTGCATCAGTGATCCTGGGCCACCCATGACCCAGTCGCCAGTTCACCAGTTTTTCTTGGATCACTTTTGGTATGTCCTGACCACTGCAGCCTAGAGCTGCAGTTTTGGAGTTGCTCTGACCCAGTTGTCTTTCAATCATATTTTGGCCCTTCTGATAGATACATTTTTAATATCTTTTTACAATGGTGCCTGGAAGTGGGTGGGATGTATTAGGCAGCAAATGGACCTTTTTTCCTGAAGTTGAAGTGTTGGAAGCTGAAAAAATGGGCAAGCAAAAGGATCTGAGTGACTTTGAGAAGGGCCAGGTTGTGATGACTAGAGGACTGGGTCAGAGCAAATCCAAAACTGCAGCTCTTGTAGGAAGTTTTCGACCTGCAGTGGTAAGGACATACCAATAGTAATCCAAGGAAGGAAAACCGGTGAACTGCCAACAGGGTCACTGATGCACATGGGGAGTGAAAGCTGGTCCGTGTAGTTCGATCCAATACAGTAGAAGTGCTAGTGTAGTTTATACTGATGAAAAAGTGAATGCTGGCTGTGATACAAAGGTGTCAGAACACACAGTGCATCACTGTTATGCTCGCAAAAGGGGGGACCTAGGTAGGTGGTCATAATTTCATGGCTGATCAATGTGTGTGTGTGTGTGTGTGTGTGTGTGCGTGCGTGTGTGTGTGGTGTGTGTATGGTGCTTTCAAATATGGAAATTCTTTGCTTCCTTTATAAGCAACATTACAACTTTATAAGTTGTCCACAGTGTGGAGCTGTGGTTTAGGATGAAAAATGAACCTATGAACAGACACAGACATGAAAGCATTAGGACTAAAAAAAAACCTGTAATAATAGCAGAGCGGAGGGTGGATTACTGGGTAATTACATATAGTGCTGCTTTCTGCTTTTGTGTATGAGATAGACCTTAAAACTAAGAGGGCTAAAAACCAGACAGGACACATGACATCATTGTGGAGTGAGATTGGCACAATACTGGCAGATCTGGATACAGTCACACTGCATCATATTGTACTGTATCGCTGTACCATTAATTAAGTAACATGGTGGAGGGGACGAACGTCAGAGAAGGAAAACATAAAATGAGTAAGCAGTTCAGAAAACATGAAGAGATCTAAAAGAATTGAACTGACATAATATAGAGGAGAGGGAGTAATTAATATTATTATTATTATTTTTTAAATTATTATTATTATTATTTTTAATTATTATTATTATTATTATTATTATTATTATTATTATTCAGTCTCACTGTAGAGAAAAATGGGAGCCATCTATAGGACAGAAGTTGTAAAACAGTGCATTAGGGACTATTACTGTAAGTATTTCATCAAGCCAAAAAAAAAAAAATCATTAAAATCATTTAATTCATATTTTTCCAAAATGAAAGAAACTGACTTCAGAGAAACATAAATTTAAATGTCTTCAATATATATGATATAATATATTTAAATATATATGTATATAATTATACTATATAATATATATTATATAACATAATATATTTAATGTCTACTATATTGTACTGCTAAGATATAACAAAAGACTCTTTACGTCATCATTTTTATTCCTGCTAGTAGTAGGAGTGAACAGAAAAGGGGGACTAAAACAGACCCTCTAATGCTAAACTGATGCATTCCCTTCACTACAGTAGGTTTGCAATATTCTGCTCACATGTATATGACAGGGAATGACGCCCATGCTTACGTCTTCCGATTCGCTCGGTCTCTCCCTTGCCTTTCCTCCTAAGGCCTAATTGATGGAGTGAAAGGAGAGTCCCTCTGCAGTGGTAATTCCCCCCAACCGCACCCGTACTAAACCTGTTGCTAAGCAACACGACTTGAGTGGAACTCCCAAATCCCAGAAAAGAGGAAGTTGGCGAGGCAATCACCTGCAGAATGTGAGCTGACGCAGCAATGATCTTGACTCCAAACTACGTGTTTTTTTTTTTCTTAAAAGTACCGATCTTCCAGTCCCAGCACCATAACTATATAATAACTACAAATCTACAAATTTATTGCTTGTTTTATTACATTGAAGCTAAATAATTAATTTGTACATGTGTACTCGTTTTTATTCAGAAGAATCAGTTCAGCGAGGCCTCATGTGCATGGTTTTGCTAAAGAAATCTAATGCTGATGGATTGAGCGAATGCAAACACATGCAAATGTTCCTATACCCCAACCACACACACACACACACACACACACACTGATCAGCCATTGTCACTGTACTGCAGAGGAGCATCAGCAGTTACAATATGATCAGTGCAGCATTGCATTCATAAACAAGGAGCGATCTCTTTGTCTCTCACTTGTTCTTGCTCTCTCTTTGCAGCTCCATTCACAGACAGAATGATGAGCAAATTCTTACAGGAAGAGAGAACGAATAAAAATATTGCCTTCATAAAGCATAGTACTTTACAGCTCTATTTTCTAAGGCACAGTAACATATTAGTGTGTTTGTTCAGGATTGAAAAGAAAACTGATATAAGTCGGATACAGTATGGAGAGCATATTACATATGCATTAATAGTGTTAATATACAGTACATGCTCACCAGCCAATTTATTAGGAATATCTACAGTATACTCTTGCTCATTCTTGCATTTATCTAATCAGCCTATTATGTGGCATAAATCGTTCATTAATTTATTCCACTTATCCAGTATTTTGTACAGGGTCATGTGGGCCTAGAGCCTATCCCAGGAGACTTTGGGCACTAGGCAGGGTACACCCTAGACAGGACATCAATCCATTGCAGGGCACGCACACACAAAACAGGCATTGTCTTCCGACTGTTGGTGGAGACCCATAAAGCACGTGGAGAAAGTGTAAACTCCACGCACGCAGACCCGAGGCAGGAATCAAACTCTTGACCCTATAGGTTCAAGACCACAATGCTAACTACAGCAACACAGTGCCACCGGAAAAGAATGTGAAACTACAGGTTGGAGTCAGGGAGGCTGGTCTGGGTTTTTTAGAAGATAGAAGCTGATGATCTTTTGTAAAGAATGGTGGGGGTGATGAGAGAAATGGCTTGTTGATGAGAGAGGTCAGAGAAGACTAAATCATAGACTGGTTCATATTGAAAGAAAGTCTACTATAAATCTGAAACATTGTGCAGGTGCCACCAGTCACAACGGTGGTGTTGCATGGGTAACATGCAAGTAAAAATCCTGAATTATCTCTCTTGCTGAAAAAGTTGTACATGCGTTCAAGGTAAGTAATAAAGGATGTAATACAAGGATATAATAAAAGGACTTCACAGCCTTTAAAACAAAAAAAATCATGCCATCTAACATATTTTTCCAATCTTTTAGTGTTTATTGAGCCTGTCATATAGTCTAGACACACCACAAAATTGGTCTTTAAAAAGGTGGCAGGAACAAAGCATTACTAAAAAAAAAAAAAAAGTTCAATCTGAAGTTTTCAAGTAGGTATGTTGGAGGAAAAAGCACTGTTTTGACTGTTGCTCATTCTCTGTCACTTTTGGATTTCTAATATTACAGTTACATAATCATTCATCATCTAAGATACCAGTTAAACTTGCAGAACTTACTCAATTTTAATATTGCACTACAGTCACAGCATGTGTACATGATTTAAGCAGAAGCAATAACTGAACAAATGTTATTACAGACTACAGAACAACAATATGGGACAATCAATGTGGACCCATAAACGAGTAATAAAATTTGCCATTTGCAATTAACAGAGACATTTGGAGGTGTGTGTGTTCTGATCAGCCCAGGTTTACAACTTTTGCTTAAAATATGGACTGGAAGTGTAACCATCTGGAAGCAGATAGAATAGAATAGAAATGTTTATGGATGTGTATAAATGTGTATATCTTTCATACATAAAAGTTACTCACAGCAAACCTTGTTTCATAAAATTTAACTGTATTGGTCTGTAGTTTACGGTAGGATTTTCCTATGAGGCTATTTTTTAATAGTTTTTTTATTTTTATTTAATTTAACATTTTTAACATTGAAATCAGTTTAATAAGGGTCTTTAGTGTGCTTCTAATGTTAAGATCTAAAACCAAAAGCTACAGTATAACACAATGGGGTCACAAACCTGATGCACCTTCTCCTCCACAAGCATCATATGAAGTAATTATTTTAAATAATTTTGGTCATAAATCATATAAATGTTTCCTGTATAGCATAAATAAACACCGGAGTAAATTAAGAGCTGCGTTTTTCTGCTGTATTGTTGCAACATAGAGCATTCATTTCGTACCTGAGTCTACTTCCGAGCACACATTTAAGAATGTTGTGGGCTTACTTTATGAGTAGGAATAAATAGAAATCAGATATACTGTAGTCTAATTCCAAAAAAATACTGCACAAGTCAAGCTGTTTAAAATCCAATGTCCATAAGCTCATGCATTTAATGCATTTACAGGAAATACTTTGTCTTAATTCTCTAATAAGTTTAGATATGATTATTATTACTAATTCAAAATACATAGGTTTGTTTTTTTAAAGATATGGTGAAATGTCAAGTGGTGGTTGTTGCATTTAACTTGAAAATAAAAGTGAAAATTTTTCTTTAATGTTATTAACTGTATTTGTGATTAAGATATGCATAAATTAAGCAAAAAAATTAGATTTTAACTAATAATAATTAGAGAGAGAGAGAGAGAGAGCCAAGCATATGCATAGCAATTAATAATTTTTTTGTGTAAAATGTATACAAGTTCTTTCTTTTCCTGACTCTGTATGTGTATATATATATATACTGTATGCAATAAATGAAGGTGCTCGCATTCATGTGGCTAAACATAATGAAACAGTCAAACAAAACAGGGCCTTCCTAAACCGCCTTATTGATGTGACATCCTTGCTAGG
>JAOVVA010000028.1:5590129-5608287 GCA_028565275.1 Leiocassis micropogon | reverse complement strand
TTTGTGTGACAAACATGCAAAAGAATAAGAAATCAGGAAGGGGGCAAATAGTTTTTCACACCACTGTATATATACATCATTGTCCTAAATGATCATAAAAATGGCACTTTATTTGTAGCTTTGGTGAATCAATGAGACAGGTTATTGGTAATATAATATAATGTGTACATGAAAAGTCCCAGATGGGTTATGTTCATCTTCGTCTACTCGTTTACCCAAGTAAAGAAAAACACATCTACCATGTCCAAAAATTTGTTCCTGCTTTTGGAAAATATTTATGTAAATTTCTTGTTTTAAATCTTTTCCCTAGGCTATATGATAAGCTCTAGAGGTGTACTCACCTTCAGACCAAGACAAGGCAATGACTGTCACTACCTGGCCCATGTTGAACACTGTTAAGGACCGCCTAAAACTTCCTTGGGTTCATTCACTTTAATATGTTTCCTAGGTGTTTGAGCATCATCACTTCACTCCTGACTCCATGTTTAAGAAGGCAACCGAGAAGCTGAAGTGGAAACGCTCAGGAAACCAAAAATTTCAGTGCCTTTATAAGACTTTCCATCCGCCTCTAGCCATGGGCCAATGGCACAAGTTCTATACAAGACTATAAGACAATATGTAATACTATCAGATAAAAGACTGAACTCTCAGCAACACACACTTTTCAACATGTGCAAGTAAAATGCGTGACCTTGAATACATTATTATGTTATGGTCCATTCGCTCTCTCTCTCTCTCTCACACAAAAAAATATACATTTAAAACTTGTCTATTAGGGTACCTAAGGTTTCAGGAAATGATTTTCGTCTTTCTCGTGTACAAATCAAAAGTTACATATTTGTGCAGAGAGACTTCTGCTTTTATGTTAAACTGTTGATTCATCTTTCCTCTAGCTATAAAAGAAATTGTTTATCTGGAACTACAAATGAGCTTGGAGGTTATACAAACACATTAGTACAGGCCAAAAGATAAAACTGAGCAATTTTGCTCTATAAGGCCGTCCACCTACTCCTTGGTGCTGGTGGCGAGCCTTATCTCTATTCCTTTCTCTCCTCCTATTGGTTACAGGTAGACCGTTATCAAAGTGCACAGAGATATCGGTTACTACAAAGTGTCTTTAATCAGACTCATACCTAAGCTCTAAAGGTTATTAAGTCTGTGAGCTCAGTGTAAAACAAGGCAGCATGAAGCCCATGGAAATATATATATTGTGCCTTGAACTCTTTCTGAGCGCATGTTTAAGTGGAGTACTGGCCAAAAAAGAGGGGGAAGTCATTTCAGAGGATAAAGATGTACTGGTGCTGACCGAAAGCAACTTTAACCAAGCACTTAAAGAACACAGCCAGTTACTGGTACACTTCTGTAAGTATGTGTGCGTGTGTGTGCGTGTGTGAAAATTCTCGTGCTATACCTTATGTGAGGAAAATACTTTTATTATGTATCTCCAAAAAGGAACTAACTGCTTCCTAAAAGTAACTCGCTTTCTTTGAAGGCATTGTGTCCAGTGTTTCCAGTAACATGAACAAAGTAGTTTCAGTAACAGACTTGATGCTAAAAAAATATATATTTCTGTCTGTGTACTTCTTACTTTGGTAAGGACAATTGGTAAAGAGTCTGATCACAATATAGGAACAAGATGTCACAGTTTTAAAAGCGTATAAAAATCTTACCACATAGGTTAAGAACACTTTCAAGTTAACAATATTATTGATCAGCCATAACACAGCTAGGGCAGGTCTGGCCCCTCAGGGGATGAATCTGTAAGATTGTACTGTGTGCTGTGGTGTCTGGTAGTGTGACGTTAATGGTAGATCCTTAGGGTGCTGTGGGTTGTGGGTTAAGGCCTCCATGGATTTGACATGTTTGTCTGCCACATTCCATGGATGTTCAGTCAGACTGAGATCTGGGGGATCTGAAGGCCAGATTAATGACCTTGAGATATTTGCATGCAAAGCCCCAAACACAGCAAAGAGTACTGGGTGTTCCATCATGGCCAGCACTGACTTTTTTTTTTTTTTGTGCTGCATTGGCTTGTCAGTGAGATCAGACCAGACGGGCTGGACTTTGATCGCCACAGGCACTGATAAGCCTTGGGTGCCCATGATTCTGCCACCAGTTTACTGGTATATAATTGATAATCAGTGTTATTCAATTAACCTGGCAGTGATGTTAATGTTGTGCTTGATATGTAAAAATCACTATATGGACAAAAGTATTTGGCCAATACCTGTTAATTATTAATTATTATTTAAACCTGTTAATTATTAATTAAACACCTTCAGGTGTTTCAATCAGGCCTCTTATCTCCAGTGAAAAGCAATCTTCATGCTTCAGCATACCAAGGCATCTTGAACAACGCTTTGCTCTTTTCTATTCCAACATGACTGTGCGCCAGTGCACAAAGCAAGGATTATAAAGACATGGTTTGATGAGTTTGGTGTGGAAGAACATGACTGACCCACAGAGAGCCCTGACCTGAACCCCATCGAGCACCTTTGGGATGAACTGGAACGGAGATTGCGAGCCAGGCCTTCTCATAGAACATCAGTGCCCGACCTCATAAATGATCTACAGAATGAATGAGCACAAATTCCCACAGAAACACTCCAAAATCTTGTAGACAGCCTTCCAAGAAGAGTGGAAGCTGTTATAGTATATGTACTTGGATACAATGTCATTGCAGTATTTGGCCAAATACTTTTGTCCATATAGTGCATATATAGTTTGTGTACATATATAAAACACAAATTATTCACTAATCACAACAAAAAATGTAATTCAGTACAATAAAAATAAATCCTTTTATTATATCATTTTGAATTAATGATATTGGTGTGATGGTACGTTACTTAATTTTATGATTATTTGTACAGATGCTCCTCTCTCTGGTGAGTCTCTTGGCTCAATTCTAGAGTTTGCAAAAGCAGCCAGTGAGCTCAAGAAATCCAAATCATCTGTGAAATTAGGAAAGATTGATGTCGCTAAAGAAAAAGACTTTGCCAAATCCTTAAATGTAACTACAGTGCCATCATTACGACTGTACCTCTCTGGAGACAAATCCAGCCCTACTGAATGTCCAGGTATGTAGAAATGATACTTTTTTATAATTATTATAGTGTAATGGCATCATGGACCAATACTTACAGTATTTCAGTGTCTATACAAAAAAATAGCGTATTACTAACCTGATGACATTTTATTATTTTACATTTTATTATACAGTGGATACTTGTAAGTAATTAATTCATTCATTTATTCATTCACTTGACCTTACACAACATTATATGGAATAAAAATAACTTTGGACCATGGTCAAGTTGTTCAGAGAAACAAATAAAACCTTATCAGTAGCTATTTCATTAACACCATATGTGAAAATTTTCACAAATCTATCAACATTATTAAAAATATAGAAGCAAATTGGCATCAACTCTTTAAGACTCTCTTGCTGTCCACTGACTGTCTCCACTCATCCACTAACTCTGACTGAATGGCCAGCAATCACATCGTGTCACCTTATTTTTTAATCTGACCCATTAGGGAAAATTCCTTTCTTTTTTTATTTTAATTTTAAATTTTCTTTTCATTGACACACTTATGCATGTTTTCTTCTTCCACTCAGTTCAGCTTATTGTTAATAATTTCAGAAACAAATAGCGATAGAAGAGCCAAAATAATTTTAGATTCTGTGATTTTTACATTCATTGTCCTCACTGTTCCCTCTAAGTTTATTGTGTGCACTGATTTGTACTGATGATACAGTAGCACTAATGCAGGAAATAAATCTGTACAGCACACCAAAATGAAAAAACAATAACAGCCATTTGGAGTATATGACAGATTGTAATACAATTCAGAACAGGCACAGCATTGTGATTTCGCTATTTTTTGAAAGCCCAACAACAAAATAGAGAAAGTCCCATTATCGCTCAATTTATTACCAACCACAAACAACACTAGAATAAAACCAACCTACAATACCAAGCCTTTTTAGGTAATCCATGTACAACACCTTGAATAAATGTTTTAGTGGCGGAGGTTCACCAGGCTAGCCAGCTAATGTTAATCTTGCAGTGGAAGACCTACGTTGTCCCTAACTCTTTGGGGCTCTTGGGGTATCTCTGATAAAATCAAATAATTAAATCAAATTGGTCCTTATTAAGTACCTTTAAGTGTACAGCTGTGGCCAACAGTTTTGAGAATTACACAAATATTAATTTCACAAAATCTACTGCTTTGGTATTTTTAGGTCAGATCTTTTTGTCAGATGTTACTACGGAATACTGAAGTATATAATAATAATAATAATAATAATAATAATAATAATAATAATAATAATAATAATAATAAGTATAGTCTAACCATCAGTCCTATGTCATGCCAACAGTAAAGCATCCTGAGACCATTCATGTGTCGGATTGCGCCTCAGCCAAGAGAGTGGGCTCCTTACAATTTTGCCTAAAAACACAGCCAAGAATAAAAAAAAATTCTTCATACCACCCAAGAAGAGTTTAGTGACAAACAATGCATTTTCCAGCATGATGGAGCACCCAGACCTTAAACCCACCACCCCCCATAATCCTCAAGAGGTGTGTGGAAAAACAAAAAATTCTGACGAACTCCAAGCATTGATTATGCAAGAATGGGCTTCCATCAGTCAGGGTTTGGGCCAGAAGTTGGTTGTCAGCATACCAGGGCGAATTGCAGACGTCTTGAAAAAGAAAAAGGGTCAACATTGCAAATATAAACTTAATTTAATTGTCAATAAAAGTCTTTGACAGTTACGAAATTTAAAATCTGACAAAAAGATTGAAGAACACTGAAGCAGTAGACTTTATGAAAATTAATATTTGTGTTATTCTCATTAAATGAAGTTTTAAGGTGTATTAATGTTTATAGCATTGACTAAGAAGAAGTGTATATGCTTTAGTTCTGAAGACCTCTACTGCCATCATAACATGGCTTAAAAGGAGAGAGGGCCCTAGTGCTGTCCTTATTACTGATCTCAGCCGGTTGGAGAGCGTACTTAAAGAAGATGATCTTGTGGTTCTGGGATTATTTAAGGTGATCACACCCACTACATTTGTAATATAATATTTTTTTTTCTGTTATTAATGTTGTTTCATTTTTCTTTGATGACTTTAAATTGTGTGTGTGTGTGTGTGTGTGTGTGTGCGCGTGTGTGTGTTTAGGATGTTGAGAGGGGCTTAGTAAACGTTTTTTACGACGCGGCAGCTGACATTGCTGACATGACCTTTTGTGTAACAGGAAGCGAGCAGATCTTTACCAAGTACGATATATTTGATGACTCAGTTGTGCTTCTCAGAAAGGTAAGAAGATTACTTTTATATATGGAAATATGACTTGTTTCATATCTGCTTTAGGAAGTCAAATAAATCTATTAAAAATCTATTCACATAGCAGACAGTTGATAGCCTGCTGCATGAACGACATACTTAAAACCAATAAAATGTTAATTTTTTTTTTTACATTTTGTAAAAAAAAAAAAAAATTTAAACCAATAATGTTAAATTATGTGCACACTCTGTTCGGTTCTTATAGTCAAAAGTGGCAGAAACATTTAGGATGATAAGCAAAACCATAAAAGAGGATGTCATTCACTTCATTAGAATCCATGAGATGCCTCTGGTGACTGAGTACAATGGCGAGGTGCTTATACTTACATTTTGGTACATTTCTTTTTAAACAGTTTGGACCTGGTTCCTAAAAGGTTCTTGTCTTTTTGCTTCCCCTCAGACATCATCTAAGATATTAAACTCTGTGGTACAGAATCACTTGGTTTTGTTCATTGAGAAAGCCAAGGGAGGATTCAAACAAATATATCGTGCCTTCAAAAGCACTGCCAAGGAATATAGAGGCAAGGTATGTTCTCAGTGTTTTATGAATTTAAGTTAAAACAACATAAACAAGGGTCTTACTCTTCTAGGATAAAGCTAATTAGACAGAGTTTGTATTGGTAACATTTCCAACGAAGGCAGCAGTGTCATTCATATAATTATGCAATCAGCCAATTACGCGGCATTCTGATGAATTTTACTGAAAGCCGGTGGAAAAAGGTGAGCCCAGTGACTTTTATATGTATAGTCTTAAAAGTATTGGCCAATTCTTCTGCAGAAAGGACAAATTTTTTATTTTTTTATTTTCTCAATACATAATCAAGATATTTGGGGAAGTGGTGGCTCAGGCAGTTGAGGCTCTGGGTTGCTGGTTGGAGGGCCTGGGGTTTGAGCCCTGCTACCAGGTCAGCACTGTCGGGTCCTTGGGCAAGGACTTCACCCCTACACCCAATACAACTCAGTCACTGCATGCAATACTAGTCCCAAGCCCAGTAAGAAAGTGGGAGGGATGCCACAAAAAGTGCATCCGACATAAAACCAGTGCCAGATTCTGTAACCTTTAAGATAAACAGGGCAAAGCCCAAGAAAAAAAAATCATGACATTTCAGTTTTAGATCAAAAGATGTGTTTGAGACAATAGATCAGAAGAGGTTTTAGCTTTTATTTTCTAATATTCACATCATATGTGTAACAGCTTCAAAAATAGCACCTTTTGGCTGAACCCACCCATGAACCAACGTATAACAATGTTTACTTTCGTGACCCATCCCCACCACCATTGTTTCCCATAATTTGAGGAAATGTATTTGGGAAGAAGATGGTTTGACTGATTAGTACAGACTTGGAGAATCTATAACATGGCTAATTAGATCATTAGCTCCAGTTATCTGTCTGTTCATGTTTGACATATTTTCTTAAAATTAATGTTTGGCATTTTTTAATAACAACAGTAACAAAATCACAGTATTGTTGTACGAAAATTCAATGTTACAAATAAATACACAAGGATTTCAGCGTTTGAAAATGCCAGTGCTTCATTAACCTTCAGATCATACACCATACAAACAAAGAAAAAGTCTAAAAACTTGTAATTGATTTATTATATGAACCATACAGGTCCTGAAAAAACGGACAAAATAGGTGGGAGACCAGTCAAGAAATGATTTAAGTACATAAATATGGCAGTTTAAAAGTAAAATGAAATATTTCATATAGGTTCTGTTCGTGCTAATTGACACGGGTGAGCCCAGGAATGGACGTATCTTAGAGTATTTCCGTGTGAGGAGAGAGGAATCGCCAGTGATCCGAATGGTTAATTTGACAGACAACTTACAATATAATTTACCTTCAGACCAGCTGGATAGAGAAACAATTAATGACTTCTGCCAGAGTTACTTTCAGGGGAAAGCTAAGGTGAGTATGCACAATACATTCCTCAAACATTCCTTATATCCAGTTAAATGCATTATTTTATGTAATGTTCCAATATGTCTGAATGTGTATGTGTGCTTTCATAGCCAAAGCTACAAAGTGAGCCAATCCCTGATGGCTGGGACAAGCAGCCAGTGAAAGAGCTGGTGGGGATGAACTTTGAAAGGGTGGCTTTCAATGAAAACAAGAACGTCTTGGTTCTTTTCTGTAAGCGCCATTACACTGTCCACATGGGTTGATCATCCTTGTGCATTAGCTAAGATATATAGAGTTGGACATTGTAGCCTCATTCCAGTAGAATTACTAATACAATACTGGATATAATGAGAGTTGAAATGTTGAAATGCAAAAAAAAATAAAAAAAATCATCTGTATATGTCTAGATGCCTCATGGAGTTCTGAGAGTCGTGCACTGTTCCCTTTATTTGAAGAGCTTGCGAAACACTACCATGACAATGAGGATGTGGTACTTGCCAGAATTGATGTAACTGCAAATGATGTCAACATTCGCATGACTGACCGATATCCAACCATTAACCTATTCCCTGCAGTCTATGCTGAAAGGGTAAGAACTCTTCATCTAATAGTAAAAGCTGAATAAGCATACAGTACTTGAATACCACTGCAAATAAATAAACACAATTTTTTTTGTGTGTGTGTGAATTTATAGACTGCAGTGTTTACTAACCTTTTTGCATTGTTTTAATATTTCTCAGGTAGTGCCATATACTGGCCAAACCAAACCAGAGCCAATAGTTGAGTTTGTGAATGCAGAAAGAGCACGAGCCAAGGAGGATAAGGCTAAGGTCACCTCTCTTTCTCTCTCTCGCTCTCTCTCTCTCTCTCTCACACACACACACACACACACACATTCCCAAACTTTTCACTCTCTTTTTCTTCAGTGCACATGACTTAATCCTGTCTTTCTTTTTAATACTGTAGGAAGAAATAGAAAGGAAGAAATATCTGGATGCACAGAAAGCAACAGCTAAGGAAGAGCTATAGTGCGCACACACAGCAAATGCATTTTAACCAACAATAGTCTGATTTCTACCTAATTGCCTGTAAATAATGACAACAAAGCAAAATGTTGTTACAAAAAAATAATAAAAAATATATTAAACATGTGTATGCCTGCACTTTTCTGTGCTTGGACTGACAGACCAGTCGGATGGATGGATGGATGGATGGATGGATGGATGGATGAACATGCCTTTTTTTATAATAGCTTGACTCTGACAGTATTTCTGACTGAAATAGCTCTGATTTCTAATGAATTCTAATCTCTAATGAATTATTGCAGCTACAGTTCCATGGTGGATACTTATGCTAGAAACTTTATGGGATAACAGAAATGTTTTTCACGTACATTCTACAAAATAGTTATAAATCAATAAAAAGGTAGAATTTAAAAAATGATTAGGGGTCTTTCTTTAAGCTATATACAGTATAAATCTGGATGAATTTAAAAAACCTAAACTACCTAATCATAATACATTTTACAAAACTATTATTTTTCTAAATGCTTTCTCTTAGTATTTAAACAAAGGCCAGTCTGGGTCAGTCAAGGGGTCTGATGCTAATTAATAAAATATTTCTTTTATGCTCTTCAGAAGATCTTTTCTTGTCATGTGCTGGGAAATTTGTGTGGTGCTGCACAAGACTCCTATAGTGCAGAACACACTGGTGGCCTCCTTCCCAACACATCTACCATGGTTAATCTGCAAAGTGAAGCAATTCTCTTCAGCCTCTTAATTTGTTTTTCAAAACACAAGATTGGTGTCAGGAAATTAGTCAGTGGTACAAAAAAGAAATTTCTCTGGATACAAGCCAGTCAAAAATCTTAGCTATATTGACAGTTGGTGGCTTAGTGGTTAACACTGTCACCTTGCACTTCCACGGTCTGGATTCGGGTCCCACCTTGGGGTCCAAGTGCATGGAGTTTACATGTTCTTCCCATGCTTGGTGGTTGTCCTCCTAGGACTTTCCTTCCACAGTCAAAAGACATGCAGATTAGGCTAATTGGCATTCCCAACTTGCCCATAGTGTGTGAATGAGTTGGTCCACGGTCATAAAATGGTAATAAACACAATAGTAATCACCATTGGCCTCGTTTGAGCAAATGTTATCTATTATTGTTCATTTACCAGACTATCAATTCTAAGCATGAAATTAAATGCTGTTTTGTAACAAGTTAAATGCCACATTTTTTTCCGACACTGTTCACAGCAATACAGGGTTGCACATTGCTGTATCAAGAAAATAATGCATTGTACAAGACAAGGGAAGAAATCACATTTACATGTAAAGAGAAGTATTTATTGTAATCTTCTTGCAACAGAGTACTACTGTATGTCCAGGAAACATAAAACTGAAAAGCATGCCAAGCACCAAATACCGTAGTTGTGAATTTAGTGCTGAAAAAAAATTCCAATCGTCTAAAATGTGGATACATTGCACATAACTGTACTGGTTTTCATTAGCTTTACATCAGATATTCTGTCACTACACATTATGAGTAAAATCTTGTATGCTGCAATCATCCTGAATGCACTGATTCCATAAGAATCAAGATCACCGTGTACTTACAGTACTGTACTAATGATTGGTTATTTGTGTAAGAGCCTCAGAAGCAACCTCTCTTGTCCGCACCACTCAGCATTCAGCATCACCAGTATACTAATCACCAGCCTGATCATCTGGGATCATCTGCACCTGTTTCTCATGGCTTCATGTCAAAGACATTCTTTTATCACTTGAATGATTCATAAGTCACTGTGTGGCTTAACAAATAAAAGACATTCCTCTGAAACTGTGAGGGAGTGGACTGAAAATGAGAGCCAAAAAATTCCTTCAGGAAACCTGGAGAACTATGCCTCAAGACTACATTAAAATACGATAACATGTGGGTCTATTCATGCCAAATATGAGGAAATGAGTGGGGCTCAAGAATTTTTCACCAGACTGTGGTACATAGTGTAGACCTACCAATTATGACAGTCTAGGAAATTACACTGAAAAGCTGAGTCATTTCTCCTAGTGGGCTCTGTTTTTTTTTAATCATATCATATTGGAGTTAAAACGTTGCAAGTACTGTATCTTTTAACACACAATATAAAAATTTTGGCTTTGATGGTTTTAAAAAAGTATTCCTTGACAAAAATGCCCATGTCTACTCATTGTGTATGCTTTGCATAAACTCTACTAGAAAAGCAAAGGCATCCAAAAACAGTGTGAAATACAGTGTGTACAGTAACATGACACATATATTCAATGACATATAAGATGCTTGCCTAGTAGTGATTGCTAATGAATAATTTTACAAAGGCAGAGTTTCAGCTGATCTGAGGGATCGAGGAAGACATGCATCTAGACCGTTTTCTGTCCTGGCTCCTAGGTGGTGGAATGAACTTCCTCTAGATGTCCGTTCAGCCCAGTCACTGGCAATCTTTAAGTAATGACTAACAGTGTTTTGACTGAAAGTACTTTTAATTAGTAACCCAGTGAACCGGTGTAAGGATCTATTTAATGATGGAAATTCCAAAGCACTTATGTAAGTCGCTCTGGATGAAAGCATCTGATAAATGCCTGAATGTAAATGTAAAATACATTACATTACAAAGAATAATAAGTATGAAAGTTATTTTTGAGTACACAACTAGTTCACATTATGGCCTTATTTTTTTACTCCAACCATACTGTGAAGTATACTATACTGTAAATGAACTTATATGGACTCATACCTACTATGTACTAGTAATTTCTTTGATCCCACTTATTAGTTCATGAAAGTTTACCTTCACACTCACACACCCTCACTACATAAATAAAGTATTTAAAATTAAAACTGTGTCTTCACTTCCTCATGTAGCAATATTTGAAGCTTGTGGTTCACACAGTCCACCCAATATGTTCCCAAGACAATGAGATAAAAAAAGAACTACCAAAGAAAAAAGAACCAACTTTCAGGTCCTCAAGAGCAGAAAACAAATGCTGCGAAATATGTATTTTTTTTATTATTATTTTACAGAAGAAAACGATGTGATACGTTGATGAGCTGTTCATCTAGCCATGATGCAAGTTTAGGGAAGGGTTTTTTAAACACACCCTTAGTGTAAGTGCAAGCATCAACGCAATGCCACTGTGTGAATTCAACATAATGATATAGTCTGCGGGCAAAAACACAGCCTGGCAAAATCTTACACTTAAGATTTTTAGTTTGGGGTTTCAAAACAAAGAAAAAATTTAACACTCTCTCTCTCTCTCTCTCTGGCTTGCAGTTCACGACAAGCCATGTGGATTTCTCTAAACATTGGCTTTCTTATTGCCACTCTTCCATAAAGGCTAGATTTGTGGAGTTCTTCCACCTGAGCTGTGGATCTCTGCTTCTCTAATGCTCTCCTTGCCCAGCCTGTCAGTTTAGGTGGACGCCCATGTCTTGGTAGCTTTCCATTTTCAAATGATGGATTGAACAGTGCTCTGTGAGATGTTCAAAGCTTGGGATATGTTTTATAACCTAACCCTGCTTTAAACTTTTCCACAACTTTATCCCTGACCTTTTTGGTCTGTTCCTTGGGCTTCATGATGCTGTTTGTTCACTAATGTTCTCTAACAAACCTCTGAAGGCTTCACAGAACAGCTGTATTCATACCGAGAATAAATTACACACAGGTGGACATTATTTAACAATTAGGTGACTTCTGAAGGCAATTGGTTCCACTGGATTTTGGTTAGGAGTATCAGAGTAAATGGGGCTAAATACAAATGCATGCCACACTTTTCAGATTTTTACTTCTACTGACTAGTAGGGTGGTGTGGTTGGGGTTGAATGGCACACCTGGCAGAAGTGATTTGCAGTAATCCAGTAAACAAGCACCTGAGTGTTTTGGATGAAAAATGAATGAATCTTTCTGATGTAATGAAGAAATTGACAAGAGTGTGTAAGGTTAGCAACATAACAGTTTGTTACACCACGGTTGCAGGCAGTGACTGAAAGTGTAATCTGTGAATTGTCTTGGAAAATCTTAAGATCCTGAGGGGGATGAATCACCTGGGACAAACAGCAGTTCGGTTTTGCTGAGATTAAGTTTCAGTTTATGAGCTGCAATCGAAGATGCTGAGATTTGAGTGGAAACATGAGTATTTAAAGAAGGAAAAGAAGAATGAGTTGAGTCTCATCCACATAACAATGGTATGAAAAGGCATGTGAGGATATGACCTTACCAGGAGATTGAGTATTGCAGGAGAACAGAAGAAGACCAAGTACTCAGTCTTGTGGGACACCTGTGAAGAGTCAGCAGGGAGAAAATGTCTTCAAGATAGGAAGCAAACTATTGCCATGCTGTGCCTCAACTTCCAAGGAGTGGAGCAGGAGTGGCCACCCCTGGCATAGGAGGTCCATGGATGTGAAAGGAGGATAGGAGAGAAAAGTATCTGTGGATATATCTAATGGTAGAAAAGAAATTGAGTCAGGGTCTGGAGCGATGATAGAGTACAGGAAGACACAAGGGAAGATAGGATAGAGTGCAGGTTTCTGTGGGTAGAATAGAAATGTTTATGGTTGGTGTTAGGCAGGATAGCAACAGTGAAATTAAAGGATACCAGATGATGATCAGAGGTGAGAAGTGTAATAGCAACATGTCTTTAGCTGGAGGGCACTGCATGAAAAGAAGTGTATCTGTACTAAAAAAAACTCCTGTGTACACCACTGATTTTCGGAAGTATCTACAAGTAACACCTTAAATTCCACCAAGCTAGGATACCTGATGAAGATTAATGATCTCCAGAATAATACCAATTTGGATGTATCTTGCTGAGGTATCCTCCCATGGTACAGCCACTCAAGGATTTTGTCAGGAGACATTCACACCTAAAGATTTTTTTAAATTTGCATTTCACACTTTTGCACAGCTCTGCTCTTCCCTATTGGTCTTTTATCTTAACACTGATTGGTTGCTTTAAAAAAAAAAACACTTCCAAAACCCTGACATCTATTAGGAAATTACCCAGTCACTTTCCTGTTAATATTATTTGATTGGTCACACTTTTTATTTAGCCCAACCCAAGCCCTCACAGCTTAGTGACTTGATTAGTTATTGGGCAGGAATGTAGATAGCACCCCGTAAAATGAGAATAGAATTGATTTAGAATTTTTTTTATTAAAATTAAACCAAACACTAAAAATATACAAAGCAATGTAAGAACAAGGAAAAAAACTGAAAATATGGGGGGGGTGAACAAATGTGCAATTATAAAGATCCAATTCAATTAAATGCAAAACTAAAACAAACATGCACCAGTGCTTGTTAGAGTTTCAAAAATTAATGCCCTTTAGATTAGGCATTAGATCCTACACTCTGATGGTGTGTAAGAGCATAGCACATATCCGCTTCCAATCTGCACTGAAGCTTCTGGGAAAGTTAAGACAATAGTGGGCTCTTGTAAGGTGGAGACCTCACAGTCCACATCAGTCTTCCAGCAACAATGGCATCCTCCTCATCCGACATCAGTTCCATCATTGCAGTTCTGTCTCTGCATCTATTTGAACGACCCTCCACCTGGACTCAAGCAACTGCAAAACACACCATAGCTTAACCCCTAAAAACACCCAGAGAGGTACATACATAAGGTATCTGGTTGTTTCACAAAATTTACTTTTGCATGTTACCTTTCCAAGCACTCTGCCTTATATATCTGGCAAATGTAAAGTTTAGCTGGGATTTCCCATACTCATGTTTGTCCAGATACAGCTCTTTACATGCAGTGCGGGGTGGCAGAAAACTAGGTTCAGGGAATTCCCTCTCATGTAGTATCTCTCCTAAACACAAATGATCAGCATCAGAAGTATCAATATTTTGGTATCAGTCCATCCATCCTTAGGGGAGAGCTAGAGGCTGCAATGTGGATTAGTTGGTGCTGCATTCAAACGTTGTGAATTTTTGGATTGGCAGTTGGCATAAACTGATTTGTGACTGGATCAGGTGGTGGAGAATAAGGATGACATGAATTTTGAAGTCCACTTGAAGATCCTGACTCCACTTGACAAAGGAAGATGACACAGGAAATTAATTAATTTGTTATACCAGGGGTGGAAACGGGTGCTTAGAGGAATATATTTCAGCTGTAGATAAGAGGTTTATTTGTAAACAAGTTGCAATGGATGAGTTTAAGGTAAAAAAGAAGATGACTGTATTGTATTAGCCTTTGTATTGTTTAGGGAACTAAAAAAGAAGCTAAGCGATGTTGAAATGGTCTGTGTTCATTGTCAAAGAGTCAGAAGGTAATTGATAATGTGCAGAACAGAAGCGGAACAAAATAAAAGCGAAACAAAGATACAGTATATACAGTACATGATCCAGCCTCCAAATTCCTCAGATCTCAACCTGACCGAGCACCCATGGAATGTGCCATACAAATAAGTCCATCCATGGAAGCCCCACCCAGCAACACACAGTACCCAAAGGATCCATCATTACCGTCCCGGTGTCAGACACCACAGCATCTTGATCTTGTGGAGGTCTTGTGGAGTCGTTCCACAAGGAGCCAGTGCTTCTCCGGCAGCATAGGAGCAACCCACACAATGTTTAATGCTTAATGTTCTGAATTTTAATGTTATGGATGGTGTTGCATAGTGGCATAGTGGTTAGCACTGTGGTCTCACAACTCCAGGGTTAAGGGATTTGAATCCCTCCTTTGAGTCTGTGTGTGTGGAGTTTCCATGTTCTTTCCATTCTTGGTGGGTTTCTTCCAGGTAGTCCAGTTTCCTCCCAAAGTCCAAAGACATTCAGATTTCCAAACTGCTCATTGTGTGTGATTGTGTGTGCTTTTACCCTGCAATAGTGTGTCAACTCAAGTCCCCTGAGTCCCCTGGGTTAGTTCCCAGGCCTCCTGAGACCCTGTACAGGATAAGCAGTATAGAGAAACAATGAATGAGTGAGTGTTATGTATGCTTGGTGTATAGCGAAAGTTGGGAAAGAAGAGCAAATGCATCCCAAATGTGGTGATGAACTGAAGAGTGTAGGGATAATGTGTCAGAAAAATGCTACAGTGTAATTGTGGTGGTCAACATAGGGTGACATACTGAGGTTGTGAAGTTATAAAGAAAGCAGTGGAAATTCAGGAAGTGAAAGCAGTCAGCAGCATGTAAGTGTTATTACTTAAATGACTTAAAAAGCGAGAGAACTGATTAAAACTAAGTTAATCAAATGTACCAACAAAGTTAACCAAATAGAACACAAGATTTAATAAAGAATGGATAATAGTTTACAGGGTTCTTTAAGAATCTAATAAGGAAACAAGATGTTATATGTGCTCAGGAAACTAAAGCCAGTTTTAGATTTAGTTATTAAAGGTTATGATGGTACCCACAGAGATAAAGAAAAAGGAAGTGAAGGAGGATGTTAATATTTTTAAAACAAAGAATGAGATACAGTTGAGTCCTGATGAAAGGAACCATGTTAGAGTGTACTGTACAGCAATTGAGGTCTGGACAAAAAAGAGGGAACTATTAAGTTTGTTATTTTCTATAATATATTCTATAATGTAAGACCCTCTCTTTAGACATTTTAGAAGAAATGATTGTTTATTTACTCTAAAATGATTATAGTATATTTATTTATATGTCATATGGTGTGGAGATTTTCATTCATGCTGTACATGGACATTGTAAATTGGAGATGAAATGGTGTTTGAAGCAGAGAGTAAAAATCTAGTGTGCCTCAGTGGTACAAGAATCAATAGTGGAACAAGCATGGAATCAGATCTCATCTTTTGATCACTACTGATCTCACCTTTGTATCTGATCTGATCGACAGAAATGAAGTGATCACTATCCTATACTAATGAAGATAGATTTGAATTTAGAAGATTGTGGTAAAGCAGAGTTGGAGCAATTTCATTTAATTTTGCGAAATGGGATATATTTCAGTAAATTACTGTTCAATAAATACGAAATTTTTTTTAAATTAAGATGTTAATTATCTAAATTGTTTTGTTTTTAGAGCTATCCTAGAGGCGGCAAACCAGTCCACTCAAGGAAAAGAAGATAAGTGAACAAAGTACACTGTGCCAAGAAAATAAAAGCACTTCAGTCTCAAAATAAAGCTTTTTAAATTAGTTAAAGGCAATCAGATTTTTCAGATTTTAGCTAAAAGGTCAAATGTGTCAGGCTATAGTAAGTAGAAGAATAAAGAAAATGCAAATAAATACTTTGGAGGATATTTTGGATTTTTGAAACACAGAACATAGTTTAATAGGGAATGATAAAAAGGATGAATGGTACCAAAAGAGCATATTGATATCCAGTCATAACCAACTGTAATATAGCTGTGATATAAAAAGGAAAGCAAAAATAGTGGCAAAAACTTTGGTTAAAACTTACACAATATTAGTTAAAATGGGTAAAAAGAAAGGGAGTTCCAGTAGTGGAGAATGAAGAACTACTAAACCCTGATAAAGATTAATGATCTAAATATTCCATTTACCAAACTGAACTGATTTAGTTTCTCAGGAAAACCAGGATGCCATCATCAGGCAAGGACCAGATTTGTTACACAACCTTAGTGAATTATCCAAGGACACATTACTGGAGCTTTAACATGAAGTAAATTGCCAGGAAGCTGGAAAGAAGCAATTATTGTACCAACATTCAAAACAGGAATATATATATATATATATACAATAACAGACTGATTGCTTACCATCCAATATCTGCAAAATAAAGAGAAAAGATACATGCGAGATTAGCATATGAGTCATTCTATGATTTGGAGTCCATTTCACACAAGTGTACGAAAACATTTTGGGTCATTGGTAATAGGTTTCTCGCTTGTCCTGCAGTGCTGGTCCCAAGGCCAGATAAAGTGGGAGGGTTGCATCAGGAAAGGCATCTGGCGTAGAACCTGTGCCAAGTTGTGTGTTGATGGTCCGGATGGTCTGCCTTGACGAGCCCTTGACTCCACTTGGGATTAGCTACTGTAAAAGACTTACAAAAAAAAATAAGTACAAAAAAATTTTCTTTCTCAAGAGAACAAGGAGTGGTTCAAGTTAGTAATTTCCTTTGGTGTAACGTATCTGACTGATTATGTACATTACTGAGTAACATATTTGACAATTTCCTTAAATATCAGTGGTAGGACTTGCCCGGCTGACCACTTCCCATTTTGATGAACAGTTTAACATCATATTTGAACATCTAATTAAATTAAAATCATAAAAAAAATCCGTAAACCATAGTGTATGTAACATTGTTGACCGTCAGTTAATATACTTAATAACAATGAGCTCACTCACTCATCGCCTATACCGCTTTATCCTGTGTACAGTGTCACAGTGGGCCTGGAGCCTATCCAGGGAGACTTAGGGCACAATGCGGGTTACAACTGACTCTGAAGGTGTAAGGCGACACTGCTAACCACTAAGCCACCATGCCACCTGACAATGAGCTATTATTAATAAAATTAAAAATAAATAAATAAATAAAAACACGTAATAAATAAAGTATTTAAGTTTTTTAAATAAATAGTTGTTATTAATTCTAATGGTTTTAGTCATTCGTTTAAAACCAAGAAGAAAAAAAAAACACAACTGCAAAATTGGACATGGCAAATATGGACAATGTGGCAACATGATGACAATTTTCAAGCTAGAGTCAAGCGTAGGGTGCTCATAATGGTTGTATGACATTAAAAGATGCTTCACCTGAATGGGTAAAATATTATATTTTTAAAGAAAATATTAGAATGTGGAATATGTGACAAAACATCAGATTTGATTTATGAGAGGGAGAAATATTATGGATAGATCTGTATAGAAAGCAGCTATTCAAGGAAATCTGGGGTAGAAATGGAACACCTCAAGGCAGTATAGTGA
>JAOVVA010000028.1:5575279-5586850 GCA_028565275.1 Leiocassis micropogon | reverse complement strand
ACCTCCACATCATTGCATTCAGTTTTTATTCACGATTTGTATAGTGTCCCAACTTTTTTGGAATCCGGTTTGTAAAAACAGACAAAAATCAAAAGGATAAACATACAGTAACTGTGCAAAGCTAAAGATAACTACCTTGCTCTGACATTTTTATTTGGCATACTTTCTTTAAGCAAAATGTATATATGTACATAAGGCTTAAACTGAAAGCCATAATTAATATTAATAATATAAGCATACATTTTGTGGTGCATGTAACAAGCAAACTAACCTTTTCCATTATAGAGTAGACAGTATTTTATATCATTAAGGGTGCACTTCTTATCTTCAAAGACTTCCCTAGGATGTGGGAGAAACTTCTGGGAAAACGTTTGTTTCACCAGCATGGAAGCGTTGTTTTCATCTTAAAGAGGAAGAGAGACAAAATTCAGACATCTGCCAACCAAACTGCTAGAAAAACCGTCTATGAAGGGCTGTCAAAATGTGATTAATCTAGACATTTTAATGCATTACTATTTTTTTACGCAAGTTAATCATGAGATAATGTTTGACCCTATTGGCTGTCCATAGTTGCAGCACGGTCACCTTGCTGTCTGTGATAAATGTTAAATGTTAATGTATAAGATATTATAAAACTACATAATCCTCTAACCAGTTTGTTATGCATTTCTTTATTTCAAACATTGTACGTTTATAATACAAGTACATCTGAGTATTTTTAAATTGAGATTAATTGTGATTAATCACAGACTATGACTGAGATTAACTAGATTAAATTTTTTTATTGATTGACAGCACAAAAAAATCTAATATCTATTAACAGCTTGACAACTAGTCAGTACCAAACAACGTATTATATATTTATAAGGACTACTAGATGGTATAATAAGAACAATCTAGGGCAAGCATGGAAATTTTATCTCTCGACAGGGGCTGGGGTTGAGAACGGGTGCAGTAATGGTTTGAAGTGAAGAAGCTGTTCATATATACCAGTAGCCCTTAATAGCAGGAATTGTGAATTGGCAAATTACCTAATTCAGCAATTCCCAGTGCATTCCCAAGCAAAAAATAGGTTTTACGAATGGCATCCTTCTTGGCAGTGTATTCATTGTTGTTTTGAAACGTGAATTTTTCCAAGTCGACCTGACAGCTGAAAATCATCTCAGTGTGGAGGCGCTCTACTGTTACAGATGGAGGCTTGAGATTATACAATTGTAAAAGTGTCTTGATGGCTGTAAAACACACACATAAAGGTCAGTTTAAGAAAGTATTCAATGCTCCTGCTTCAATGTCAACTCCTGCTGGCTGCTATTAAACCAGCAGATACACTGTACACACAAAACATTATTTGTACCTGAATAATCAACTGTGGGGTCAGATATGCTGGATATGTTTGAAGGAATTGCATCCTGGGTTTTTGGCTCTAGGCACTCCTGACTGGCACTGTCGCTTGGTTGAAGACAAAATGTCTTGCTGATGGCTGTCGTGCAGGATGCTGCAGTCACAAAAATGTCAACTTTATTGCAAAAAGCACATGTGTTTGAAATGTCTTGCTCTCTCCTTTCAGACAAACTGAAGCAGAACAGAGAGACATAAAGTCAAACTCACAGTGTGAATTATCTCCACTTGTGCTTGGACTCTCTACTTCTATACTGGCTCCTTGCTTTACGTCACATTTGTAAACAGGATTTTGGAGTTGAAGAGCATCTAGACATTCCTTCAGAATACCTTTGTAGTTTTTGCCAGCTTCAGCCTCAAAACTGTAGTTGAGGAGTCCTGACAATTGTTGCAGGGCAACCTTAGCTGCCTGCTGTTCTGCCTGTTTCTTCTTTAAAGAGCCATCTAAAAGGTTTTCATAAAGAATAGATCATTGAATGGAAAACACAAATTGATGTAAATGGGAAGACTAATCGAACAATGCTACTGTGGTTAACACTACAGACTAGTTCAGAATTACCTTTGTCGTAAAATGTGAAATCCCCAGTGAGCTGGAGTTTGCAGGAGATTTTATCGTTCTCACGAACTAGGATTTTGGATGGTTGTGGGAAATTACATCCATGAAAATACTTCAGCACTTCTGCTTTACCTGTTGCATGGAGCAAGAGCAAGACTTCTATCAGTGTGAATTTTGTAATATTTTTTTCAAAACGCTATAACTCCATCTCTCACAGTTTTATCACAGTGGATAAGTTCAAATTAAACTAAAGAAATAAGAAACTTTAAAGCAGGCAGATCATAATGGAAAAGTGCAGAATGTTCTTTGCCAAAATAAGATTAACAGAGATGTTAACAGAGACGCTTAGCAAAAGTTAAAAGAAATAACTTTCAGTTTAGTTTTTCTGGACACAGAGCACAGATGGCCAGACTTCCCGTTTTAAAGCTAAGAAACAAAGGGATCAATAGTTAATAATCAAATCCATTACTATCCCTTACTACACTCTATATTATACTACATAACCAAAATTTATCAACGAAGATTGTAACTTTTTGATAATTAATTAATTAATTAATTAATTAATTAATTAATTAATATAACTATAATTACTAATCCATAATTTATACGTATGTTATCAAACGTCAGTGTTCAAAATCATATAGGTTAATAATCAAATTATAATTTAAGAGGAATAGGATTATTTTATGAATCAAAATATTAATGATCAGTCTTTTACATAAGGAAAAATAATTATAATAATTATGCAATAATAACAATATTTAAAATGATTTAATCCAATGCAATCAAGCTTTGACAAAATTAACCCTATTGACCCTAAGTCTCATAATTATTCATTATAATCTTCAGATCATAAAAGAATACATAAATTAAGTATAATAAGACTACAAATTAACCAATAAATTATGTCAATAACTTTAAGGAAAGTTATTGAATAGGAATAGGAATAGGAAAATAGGAAAATAAAAATAAGATTATTATGCATCTTAGAATAAGCTTAAAACTTGCCCGGACGAAAACCCAAGTCTTCACCAGCAGTGGTCAATAGTCTGGTTAAGAAAACCAGATGAACAAACCAAACTTTCTCCAAAAAAGGTAAAAATGAAAACAAGATCTTTTAGGCCAACGCAGAGATGAATAAATATGAGATGAGAGGGGAAAATAACGTAATGGGGAGGTGCCACATCAATCTGACCTGAACAAAAACAAACAATGATGTAATTGCTAAGTAAGAGTATATAAATCATGTAAAACTGGGGAAGTGAGGGGGAGCTTGCTGAATTTTCATGGGGTGTCTGTTGTCTTCTGGCTGGCCAGTCCAGTGCTGTCCATTTACTTTTGTTCGCAATAAACTTTTTTGCATTTTCAATACTTAAGTAGTTATTGGGTTTGTGTTTAGAAAATTGGTGCAGTTCACAAAATTTGCCACGACATCAGCCTCCTCCTCTACCAGTTTTAGTTTCACTTCAGTTAATGACCACAGCTCCCTATCATAGTACAGGTATGCACCATATGAAGTCCGTTTGACACTGCCGGGTAACAGAGCAAAGACATGCTTTTCTTGGCTTACACATTCTCCCCCAGGGTAGAACAGAAAATATCTTTACTTTACTGATTATGTGACAGAAGACTGGCTCGTCACATAGCATCAGCTTTTGCTCAAAATTCAGGCCACTAAGTGTTGTGCTTTGCTCAAAACTTTAATGCTTCTACAAGAAGCATATTATCAAACGTATAGCAGTTTTCAAAATAAATATTTTGTTATATCCAACATTGTGTGTCAGAGAATAATTGCATTAAAGTCAGAAAAATGGCCTTAATCGCATTCTGCTGTCAAACTGTTCATTTATAACCTTTATGCAGTAGATACATACTCATTGCAACCCACCTTTAAGTGAAGTCAGGCCAAACTGACAGGCTAGTTTCCTGTAAGCGGAGTCAGTGGCTTCCTCCTCTTGAGCACATGCTTCAGACACAACCTCTTGGTTGTTGAGGACCACAGTCACAATACCATAATGCATAGATCCTAAAACAACAAAACTCAAAATCAACTGTCGCCTTCTCTTTAATAATGTACAATACTTCTCACTTTTGACTGTACGCCAAACCTTTGGCTACCTATAGAATCCACTTTGGGGGCCTGACTGGGCATCTCTGGAGAACTGGAGTCTAGTGTTTCCATCTCCTGATAGTCAACAACATTGCCTGTGCTTGCTGTAGGTGGATCCTGGACCACAGTGATGCTGCTGTTTGACTGAAGGCTATCATTCTTGCTAATTGCATGTGGGGTTGATACTGCAGAGTCACAATAAGTTTACACAACTTTATAATAAAAGGGCACAGAACAACAAACAATACATTTCGTCTGGATATTTTAAAAGGTAATGTTCTATTTCTTTATCTCTCACATTTACTGAAATGTTTCAAATCCTGACTTCGGATAAATAAAGTCAAACTCACAGCATGACTTTTCATTATTTGTAGAGGAACTCTCAAGTTCTACAGTGACATCTTCTCTGTTTGTTGTAAAATTGTATTCAGGTTTCTTCAGACCGTTGGCTTCTAGACGCTCTTTCAGAAAACCTTTGTAGTTTTTGCCAGCTTCGGCCGGAAAATTCGAGTTAAAGAGTCCAGACAAATGTAGCAAGGCAACCTTAGCGGCCTGTTGTTCTGCCTGTTTCTTCTTTGAAGAGCCATCTAAAGGGTTTCATGAACCAAATATGTAGTGATGGATAACAAAATGAAATGTAAAGGGAGGCCAATCAAACGCTGCAACTGTTGTTACCAATAAAGACTAATTCTCAATTACCTTTGTCAGAAAATTTAAAAGGCCCACAGAGTTGGAGTTTGCAGAAGGTTTTATCATCCTTACAAATTGTGAGTTCCTTTGGTGTTGGAAAATGATATCTGCAAAAATGCTTCAGAACTGCTGCTTTACCTGTTGCATGGAGTAAGAACAAGACTTCTAACCACTATGTTAAATATTAATTATTATTACCTTTACATATCCATTGTCACCCACCTTCAAGAGAACTCAGACCAAACTGACAGGCTAGTTTCTTGTAAGCTGCGTCAATGGCTTCGTCCGTTTGAACAAACCCATCGGACATAACCTCTTGGTTGTGGAGGACCACAGTCACAATACCATAATAAACTGAAATGAAAATTGCAAAACTGAAATGCTGCTTTTCTTTTGATATCAGTTCACCCTACTGGCTGGTGCTGCATATTTTCATTGTACAGTACATGTACTGGATACCTGTAGAAGACATTGTGTGGGCTTGGCTGGTCATGTCTGGTGGACTGGCGTCTAGTGTTTTTGTTTCAAAAACAGCACTGACTGTGTCTGCTGTGGGTAGATCCTGGACCACATTGACCAGATTTTTTGCTTGACGGCTGTCATTCTTGCTAGTTTCCTTTGTAGTGGATACTGCAAATTCACAACAACAAAAAAAAGAGGTATTAAAAGAACAAACACATTCATGAAATTTTCCAAGGTAATGTTATGTTATGTTTATGACACTGAAGTGCTAAAAATTTAGACATTATATAAATAAATTCAAACTCACTCTGCGAATTGTCTTCACCAGTAGTGGGAACCTCTGCTTCTTGACTGGTGCATACTTTGCCTTTTGTAAAAGCATAGTCAGGTTGCGGCAGATTAATAGCACCTAGACATTCCTGAAGAAATCCTTTCCAATTGTCACCAGCATTAGCCAGAGACCTGCAGTTTAAGATCCCTGACAAACTTTGCAGGGCTACCTTAGCTGCCTGCTGTTCTGCCTGCTTCTTCTTTGAGGATCCATCTAAAGGTTTTTTTTTGTTTTTTTTAATAAAACAAGCATTTACCATCAGTTATAGATTCCAAAGAGAACTGTAAAGCATTATTCCAGTTGAACATTGCTGTTGTAGAGCGCTTCTGTATTACCTTTGTCATAAAAAGTGAAACGGCCACTTAGCTTAAGCTTGCACAAGCTCTTATCATCTTGGAGAATTTGGAATTCCTCCAATGGTGGTGGGAAATTACACTTCTTAAAGTGCTCCAGGAGTGCTGCCCTAAAATTATTACCTGTTGCACAGTGAAAACCAAAATTAGAAGAAATTCACAGTTCTGGTTTAAGCTATTTAACCATTACACTCACAGAATTATTGGCACTGACCTTCTAAAGAAGTCAGGCCAAACTTATTGGCTAGTTTCCTGTAAGCTGATTCAATGGCTTCCTCCTGTTGAACACATTTATCAGACACAACCTCTTGGTTGTTGAGGACCACCTTCACAACACCGTAAAAGATGGAGTCTGGAATGGAAAGCTCAAAATGTTTAAAGTGAAAAATCTAAACCATTATTGAAAGCAATGTCTTTTTAAAAATATTTCTTTATCAAGAACCCTTACAATAAAGGAGTATTTTGAAATTAACCGTCAGTTCTCTGTTTCGGGGAAAGCATTGTAGAGCATTTCTCAGAGAGAAAGATTTTTTTTTATTTTACATAAGACCAGTACAAAAACCTCGGGGAAACAATTTACCTGAGGATGACGTAGATTCGGATACCTTTGAAGTGATTTCAGATGTCTCTTTCATGTATTCCAGTGCTATCTTAGCAACCTCTTGGTGGGCTGTTTTTTTGTTATTACAAACCTGGGAACCTCGAAATGTACGTCCGTCCACTTTTACAACACCCCTGTAACCTGAAGGGATGATCATTTAAATTAGGATAAGTGTCATATTGTAAAGTGTCAAGTGAAGTACAGTACATTCGATAAAGAGATAAGGATTCTGATAATTCTGATAATGTATTAAAACACATATCAATTATAATAGAATAAATGGTTTAGTTACCACTAGCTTCAGTTTCCTCTGTAAATTCAGGCTCTGGTATCTTTCTTTTTCGGGCCTCTTCAAACACGTGATTCTTAAACTTGAGTACATCACCACTGAACAGTGGGTCTGCGGATCACAATCAGTTCAACAAATTCAGTAAATAAAAATACAATAATTTACACATAATATATACATTTTTGCCATTTTTTAGAAACATTTTGGAAAATCAATTCATCTTATTATATATTTCTGAATGTACATAATTTACATTTATGCATTTGGCAGAGGCTCTTATCCAGAGCGACTTACATTTTTATCTCATTACACATTTTGAGCAGTTGAGGGTTAAGGGCCTTGCTCAAGGGCCCAACAGTGGCAACTGGGTGGTTGTGGGGTTTGAACCTGGGATCTTCTGAACCGTAGTCCAATGCCTTAACCACTGAGCTACCCCTGGCCCCATAATATTATAAAGTGCATCGCCTGACCAAAAAAAAAAAAAAACACCATTTGGATTTAAATCAGCAAATATATAAGACTTGTTAATTGCTTCATATGCAGAATGGGAAAAACTTGAAATTATCAAGTTCAGACTTACTTCCCAGTCACATTCCTGTCAGGTTCTTAATGTGTCGACGATGTTGTCACTAGTTTTCCATCACACACATGATGATGCGCTCAACAGGGCAGACCATCATGTGATGATGTCAGAAACTAGATCCAGTATGTAACTAAATTCTCTAAACATGACATAGAAACACTGATATCCTGCTGCATGCGCGCCATAAACGTAGCACTATATGAGAGCATAATATGAACTAAATGCACGTCCTCTACAACGTGGCATGGACCTACTGTACCATGGTCATGGCACAAGTCTGAAGAGGTCGTTGTGAGAGCTCCTTTGACAGACTGTAGCAAAAATGCAGTGACATCCCGATGACAACTCAATAAGAAATCTTTCCCCTCTGCACCATGCTTGTAATAAGTCAAGTAAGACCCTAAGACGTGTTAGTTATGCTGATAACTGGTCAATGCTGTTGTTAATACTGTTCGTCCTTATTAAGTTCTTCCTGTGTCTTGCTCCTACCACATCCTTACCAGTAACTGTACTTACTATGTCCTTAACAGTTTCTGCTGCGTTCCTGCCAATTTTTTTTGCAGTAATAGTGGGAGGGTGGTTCAATACGACAGGTGTAAAAGAATAATTTTTCAATGATTTCCTCAATTTTAACCTTTGTAACAGAGCTGATATGGAGCTACATATATGGTCCATCTGTTTCTTTAGAATTAAAAAAGGTGTAGATCAGTGGTTAGCTGATTATTTAACATCTATACAAATTTTCACATGCCTTTTTCATTGTAATTAAAAAAAATGACAAAATTGCAGGTATAAGTTTAATCTGCTTCTGCCTCATCTTCCTTCATCTTTTACCCACCAGGTGCAGCATCTTCTAGCTGGTCCACTCTGTTAGCCAGTTTGTTGATATCCTCCTCATGCTTGTCGACCTTCTCTTGTATTTCATTCAACCGGTTTACTTGAGGGCGCAAATTCTCCAGCAAATCTTTGTTTTGGTCCAGAAAATCTTTCATGCCTTGCAGCTCATCCTGAAGTTAAAACAGACATAAAAATAGACCAGAAGTCTTTTTCAGGATTTGGTTTAAAGATTCAACGCTGTAACTTTAATGTTATATTTGCCTTTTAATTTGCTTAACAAAATCATGTAGGTCAGAAATATTTTACTGATTTTTAATGTATATGATTAAGTGCATGAATAGTCATTCAATCTAGTCTTACTTTAAGCTCAGCATCTTGATCTTCTTCACAGCGTTGTGCCAGGGACTCAATCTTCTCCTTCAGGGCCTGCTGCTCTCTGTCTAGCAGCTTTAGAGTTTCCTCCTTGCTGTCTTCTGTATTCTGGGAAACCTGTCCACTACACTTCTTCAAAATGTTCTTAAACTATATGACACAAAATACAGGACAATATCGTTTTTTTTCTTGGTTACCATCCAAGCCTTGTTCTGGACTCTTAATAAAAAAAGTTAAATCTATTTTCTTAAATCTTTTTGCAAATTGGTGTGTTATGTCTTAAATCAGTGATACCTGTTGTATATTTTTTGATATTGTTTTAAGGCCAGGTACACAATTCTCGAGACTCTTAGCCAGCTCCAGAACATTCTTTATACTGTCATCCAGCTCCTTTTTGCTGAACCTAAAGTCAGGGGAATGCATCACTGTGTTTCTCACATTGATGACCTTCATGATGATCAGACAAAGAAAAAAAAAAACATGACATTCCATTTTTCTTAAAATCTTTTCTATATAATACATAGCAGAATATCAGGTTTGTCTACGCATACACAGCCTCAAACACAAACATGCATGTGACCTAAATAATTACCTTGGTGAGTTGCTGCCCATTTGCAAAGCCTTTAAAGTGCTTGCAGTGATTCATGAAGTTTAGAATGGAAGAGATGTCGAGCTGGTCAAAACTGTGATGGTTTTTTATTCCTCGTAGCATATAAACCTGAGGAATATAATACAGACCAGGTTACATCAAAATCAATGCTAAAAACATGTAAAAGCTTTTTTTTAGGATTAAGGACAGATGATGTTAGGGCAGGTAAGCTCCTGTTTAATAAAAGAAAAATGTGTTTACACTAGTTCTCCACAATTAATCACACAACCAAATCCCAGTATGGACCTGTGCAATGATTTAATCACAATTCATTACAGGTAATACAGAGCATCCATTGAGCATTTCTTGGCTCATTGCAGAGCACATATAGTTTTTTATTATAGGTGGCATATAGTTTCATTTTGCTGAATGTGTGCTCACCTCCAGCCACAAATTGTTGCACCTGAATCATTATAAGGGACGATCATATGACTCTGCATGCTCCCCCTGGGATTTGGGCATGGGTAATGTGTAATGGTAAGCTACTGTAGGTCTAAATCTACAAGACAAAAAGCATGGTGGCATTGATGTTATGAGGACTATATTGGCATGTGAGTTGAAGCCTTGGAATTGTACTTGTTTATACAGAGTGGACATGAGTGAACAGACTAAATGAATTCCCATTGGTGCCACTATCACTGGGCCGTCAAGTGGCAGTTTAGGTAATATATCCAGAAAGAGCCAGCAAGCAGAAGCCACATCTGATTCCACCTGTTTAATTAGTTGTTGTTGGCTTTCAATGGAGTATCTGGTGTGGCATCTACTCGCTTGGAAAGAAAGCCTGCACTCACACACTGGCCCTTTCTCGATAAGATTGGACACCCCTGGACTAATACATTAATAAAAGAAACAATAATAAAATCCATTAAAAAAAATTCACCACCACCATCCACAAGAATAATAATGATGAAATGTGAGTTAAATGTCCTGATCAGAACTTACCTTGGCCACTTCCCACTTGTCTGTAGGCCACAGGTATGACTGGCAGTTGCTCCATGGTATGTCAATACCTTTATGATTGTGGTTGTTCAAGATTTCATCTTTCCACTTCTCACAATTCTTACAAATTGGAAACTGTAGAGAGCAATGCTTATTAGAGAAACACTAAAGACACAGATGTGTATCTGTCCTTTTAAAGATCATAGTCTCATACACACACAAGAGCTCTGTAAACTAGTTAGCAGTTAAGGGGTCAGAATATACACTATTATAGGTTGAGCCAAATATTGACTTGTTTTCTAGAACGCAATCTATTTAAAAAAAAAAAAGTCTCACTGCATGTAATTTCTAGTGTACATGGATAGAAGGAACAATACTAGCAACTTGTGTTTATGTAAACCTAAACATGACAAGTTCATTAAGGTCTTGTTATTTATTTAATTCATATTAAATGATATAATTACTATTCAAGATTCAGATTCAAAGAACTTTATTAATCCCAGAGGGAAATTGCTTTAAAGAGCGGGTATCAAAAAGTTTCAAGACTAGTTCTGTAACACGCCAACAGATGGCAGCACTAGGTGCACACACACCCACAGAGAGCACCGACCTTCATAAGTCAGTATCATTCAAGGTGTATTGCGTGGCGCACACACTTCAAGAGTGGAAGACCATCACTGGATGACGACGGTCTTTTTCGACGGAGAGATCAGGAAGACCTTCAACAAGCTTAACCTCCCAAAATGTCGAAACCATTCAGCAACTCGTGCAGCATGATGATCCTTAGAGAACGATCCACAACATTGCTGCCACGGTCTTTGTTTATACAGAACAGTCCAGGCAATCCTTACATGTGATTTGAACATGTGCCATGTTACTGCCAAGTTTCTCCACAGGCTGCTGACCCAGGAGCAGAAGAAACATCGAAGTCTGCCAAGAACTCAGTCAGTGTGCCGTGCATAACCTGTCTTTTTATGTCGAGGATCACAACCCTGTCTTCACAGTAGAAGAGCCCATCATCTCCAAGATTGAAAAAAAGCAAGGCCAAGTGCGTGCTCATTGTCTTTCAACATTCGCGGCATTGTGCATTGAGAATTCATCACCAGGGGCCAGACCGTCAATATCGAACTCTACTGCAAGGCGAATGAGTGACTTGAGAACATATGGCAAAAAACAGAGCTAATCTTCAAAACTTTTTGATACGGGACATAGGGGTAAGGGTGTTGCTCGAAGGACCCAACAGTGACAACGTTCCATGTCATTCCTGAGCTGCCAGGGATTCAGACTCCCTCTGCCCTCTGGATCTGTCTAGGATCTGTCTCCGGATAGTTCAGGACTGGAATTTCCTACAAGTCTACCTGAGTCTCCAATAACTACCTGGACTCCATATTAACATCAATT
>JAOVVA010000028.1:5538431-5553020 GCA_028565275.1 Leiocassis micropogon | reverse complement strand
ACAGTGGTTTATTATATATGTTATTGTGTATATATGTAAAATATAAAATATGTTTAAAAAAAAAATAAGGGGAAAATATCAGGTACAACTATAACTTATAACTTATATCTGAGATGCGTAGATCTGAAGAGTCAATGTGTCAGTTATGACACTATAGGCACCTGTATACGTATATCCAGATTTTGGAACTTTGTTTTTTTTCTTTGAACTTTTTTTTTTATTTATGTCCATGAGCATCAGATTTAAAAGACTTAAAGACTTATGTCTAAAGGTTACTCTAAGTTCACCTTCTCACTTTTAATGAATAATAAACATGTAAATAAAAATGAATAAAAAAGCATGCAGTAGAACGCAGAACTTAATACATTGTTACAAGAGTAATAACACATCAAACGCATCACACGTTACCTCTCACTAATTTATTTACTCGCAAAAATTCATAGTAAAAAGGGAATGCTACATAGAAATACATCAGTTGGAATGATAACTGATAAAAAAAAAATTAAAAATGAATAAAAATGGTACGAATAACAAATGCATGGTGTTTGAAATGCTATTCAACAATATGCCAAGATGTCATGAAAAACAGCATTTTGAGTTTAAAATTCAGGATTTGGGAATAAATGACACTTCACGCAAAACAAAAGCCGTGCTCTATAAATCAACTGGACTTGGACACAGTGTTAACACTGGAGATGTTCAATAGACACAATTGGGACTAATTGCCATGCCTGCGGAACTTCCTGCGCACAAAGGCGCCTCTTAACGCAGTTAGTGAACGCAAACCAAGCCATTCAGAAAGACTGCTCGAGTGCTGGCCTTTAATTAACAAAAGCACACACACACACACACACACACACACACACACGATTCACTGATCCATACTCTTTGGCCATTCCTTTACTTGTCAGATGTGAAGCTCTATTGTTTGTGCACGTCTCAGCCAACAGGACGCTGTTAGGGCTAATTTGCTCCTAAAGGGTTCAGCCTATTGTATTAAACTTGCCCAGCTGATTCAGTCCTGCCTGCAACCTGTTACTTGTCCGACATACGGTGTCCGAGAGTGTACGGGGAAATCCGTTCCGCGTTTTGTTCTCTCACGCACAAAAAGTCAAGCTGAAATGCGCGAAAACGCCCCGCACCCCGGTTTTGATAAATCAATTCCTAAAACTAAAGATTAGAACATCTACAGAAATATCACAATTCGCCATAATTATTGTTAGTCATCCATGAGAGCCAAAGAACCATCCTGTATAGGCTACAAATATATATAATAAAGTGTCCCATGGCTTATTAAGTCATTACAAATTGAATTTCTGATAGAGTGGTTAGCACTGTAGCTTCGCACCTCCAGGGTCTGGGTTTGATTCCCGCCTCCATGTTTGTGTGCATGGAGCTTTCGTGTTCTCCCCGTGCTTGGTGGGTTTCCTCCGGGTGCACAGGTTTCCTCCCACTGTCCAATGACATGCAGATTAGGCTGATTGGCATTCCCAAAATGTCCATAGTGTGTGAGTGAGTTACATAGTATATATAGCATATATCCACATAGTTCCAGTAAAGGGAAATTATAATGCTCCAGCACACGACAACATCCTACAATTGTTTGCTTCAAAGTTTGTGCTACATGTGGGTATGGCAATCAGGTGTCCACAAAGTGTACTGTATATCAGTAGTTCTTAAACTTATTCCTATAGGACACTGCCCTGCATATTCTATTGTTTTTCCTGCTCTTCCACATGCACTTCATTTACGAATATACTCACTCAATCACTCATAGTCTATACCGCTTTATCCTGTATTCAGGGCCTAAAGCCTATGTATATATAGGCTATTTATGTTATTTTACATCACATTCTAATATAACATGTACAGTATACTGTACATGTTATATTAGAATGTGATGTAAAATAGCAGGATGAAATATCAGAGACACCTATATCTCATCTACTAAGATGTGAAATGTGAATAGATCTGAAGTCAATGTGTCAGTTATGAATTTATTTGTGAGCATCAAAGACTTATAACCTCTCCATGTTACTCGAAGTTCACCTTCAGTTTATAAAAAAATTTTTTTTTTTTTTGCTATATTTTTCACTTCATGCCACCTTAGTAGCTATATATAAGGACATCATATATACCTGGTAAGATTCTCATTTGATGAGAGCTGACATAACTCCTGGTTGAAGATATTGATCAACTACAATAGTTCAGGTGCTAAAGAATGGGTTGCTAATCAGAAAAAAAAATATTTACAAAGTACACAACATTAGAATTTGAATCTGAGAAAAGTAAGTTAAAATTTTGCCTATGGATACCATACTACAGAGAGAGTAAGAGAGAGAAAGAGAGAGATTAACATGCTTGTTCTTATGTAGAGCTTCTGTGACGACTCTTTCAGAGTTCAACGTTTCACAAATGAATAATTTATTGGAGCATGAAAGACACACTTGCAGCAGGCTATATCAAAAGTAAACTATTAAAAATATATAGTATACACCAGTGCTTCTCAACTCTGGTCCTGGAGGACGACTGCCCTGCACTTTTTAATGTTTTCTCAGCTTCCATCACACGTGATTTAACTAATCAACTAATTAACATCCTTTTCTTAAATGAAATGAATGCGGTAAAGCACTAAAATATGCAGGGCGGTGTCCTCCAGGAATAAGGTTAAGAACTACTGATATACAGTACACTGTATGGCCAAAAGTGTGGACACCTTATTGCCACACCCACATGTGACACAAACTTGGAACTGAGAGACCCAAACCGGTTCCAGCATGACAATGTTCTTGTGCACAAGGTATGCTCCATCAAGCTCTGGTTTGCCAAGGTTGGTGTGGAAGAACTTAAGTGGCCTGCACAAAGCCCTGACCTCAACCCCACTGAACACTGATGAACCAGAACACTGACTACACCACAGACAATGATGTCCTGACATCAGTGTCTAACCTTACTAATTACGCCACATTCCAAAGTGTTATGAAAAGCTAAGTAAAGTACTGTTCACATACAAAGAAAAGATTTGACCTGTATCTATTTGTTCCTGTATAATAGAACACTTCCTGAACATCCTTGACATTGCATTTTAAGTCAAATATTTACTGTCTCTATTTATTCTATGCTGATTTGTCATTAATAAGCCTCTTAACATCAATGGAAATTTGTGAGTGATAGAAGAAGCTTCTGCTCTTTTTTTCACGCTAATCGTTTAAGCTTATGTAAGGAGGCAGAACGGTGGCTTAGTGGTTAGCACTGTCGCCAAGGTCCAGGTTTGATTCCCAGCCAGGTTTGATTCCCGTCTCTGCGTGCTTGGAGTTTGCATGTTCTCCCCGTGATTAGTGGGTTTCCTTCGGGTACTCCGGTTTCCTCCCACAGTCCAAAGACATGCAGATTAGGCAAATTCGGCGTTCCCAAATTACCCGTAGTGTGTGAATGAGTGTGTGAGTTTGTCTATGTGTGTGTGCCCTGTGATGGATTGGCTACCTGGGATAGGCTCCAACCTGAATACAAGATAAAGCGGCATAGACGATGAGTGAGTGAGTTTAAAAGGAATAACGAAAGTGGACTTTATGTTAACTTAAACACCTCCACTGTTATACTGAATGTCCACCCTCCTAACACATAGTATGACTGCATATCAATAACTGCTATCCAATATAACATAAATGTAAATGAAGATGGGTTCCCTGTTGAGTCTGGTTCCTCTCAAGGGTTTCCTTCTACTGCCATCTCAGGGAGTTTTACCTTGCCATCTTGGCCGCTTTTCAACAATGACCATCGTTAAAAGTGCTATATAAATATAAGTGAATTGAATTGAAACCACTTACGTCTGAGATTGAGAAACTGAGGAACGTCTCCTTGTAGTTTCTGCTCCCAAGCTACTATTAACTTTATATAATGAAAATGATATACCCATGAACAAATTTGCACCAGATGCATTAAGCACATCATGAGTATTTCAGTATGAACACAATTTAAGCACTGATGCATTGTTCTTAGCATTAAAATAAATCAAATTCTGACATTTCTATGCAGTTTATGTACCCCTGACACCTGCATGACAAATGCTTTGTGGGCAAAATTAAGCCTGGTATGCCGTGTTCTTTCAAACATGTTCCTAAGATTGTTATACATGTCAAACTTAAATTGTATACAAGCTTCTGCTGAGGCTTGGAACAAGTTCAACATGTAATCCTTTCAGACATCCTCAAGGATTTTCATACGTCTAGCGAGGCCATGCGGTGTTCCAAAAGAAAGAAATAAAACAAACTTTAAAGCCTAGGAGAATTCTGCTCAGGAGCTCAGAGAGTGGAACAAACACGGTTTTAAGATAAAAGTAGAAAAAGGCTCTGAATATGTCTGTTTTGATTAAGGAACATAGGCTTTGAGAGAGAGAGAGAGAGAGAGAGAGATTAACAAGCTTGTTCTTATGTAGAGCTTCTGTGACAACGCTTAGAGAAGTTAATTGCATTACATTGAATTAATTATCCTCCCATTGCAAGTGCTATTCCTGGGACTATCCTGCATGTACTCTTAGCCAGGACAATGAGAAATCTACATCTGGTATAAATGCCCAGACATTTTATGAATTTTGGCAAACACAGACGTTCATTTAAAGCAATTACAATTAATAATGACAATTAAGGCAATTGACTCGCAACAAACTGTGGATTTGAGGATAATCCAGCTATTAATTAAGCTGTCTTAAAAGATTAATGTGCCGTTGTTTTATTCACCAGATTGAAAACGTCCACAGGTTTTTACTAATTTCAGCAACAGATGTCCAACCATTTCACACCTATGGTCACTTAAAGACTGAACCACGACTGGATCCAGATTTACTATCCATCACTATGTACAGTATGGTAAAAAAGAAATGAGATGTAAACCCTGTATGTGGAACTACAGTATATTGCTAAAATTAGATCTATTCCAGGATTAAACCAGAGCATTAATCAGGAGTTTGTTGTCTGGTAGAGGTTTCATGTGACCTTAAATTGCTTACGGTTTGACACGTCGACAGGGCGCTAAAGCCAGATCACAGACGCCATTAGTGCCTTGAGCAGTATCTCTAAGAGCATTAGAGCTTAGTCAGTCAGGATGAGCCAAGTGTTTAGGTGCGAGTGCAATCAGATGTGTTGTTTTGAGGAGATGAGGTGCTGCGAAATGACATCTGAAAACGAGAATCGTGTTATCACTTGTGAAATAGAACTTGATGCAACCACCAGATGAGATGTGAAATTTCTACAAAAATAAAAAAAGACTGCAATTCAGGTCGGTATATTGGAATATAGATCACGTTTGGTGTTATGGAGTGGTACGCACAATCATTTCTTTTTTTTTTTATAATTAGTTACTTCAATTTATAATTTTTCCTTTATAGTTCTGTTATAACATCTAGTATCCATGTAAAGATTCCTATAAGCATTGCATGAAACAAACCAAGCACTTTATACATTTTACATTTCCTAAATACTATATTAGCTATTTTGCAGAAATTTATTGATTATAGGGAAAACATTTAAAATTTCAATATGAATTACCAATACCGCCACCAGCCAATACACTTCACTTCCGTTAAATTTAGCACAAAATAGGCATATTTACACCAAGTAAGGTAGATATGTGGCTTTTAACGGAGTGATGTACATGTCAACCAAAGGGTGGTCCGAGGACAGCTGCAGTTTTGCAAAGGTGACACATCATTTGGGCCTTTTGTGCTTATCTGAAAAGCTGGATTAGTTTGAGTAGAGGACCAAAGTGACAAATGGGAGGGTGTGTGTGTGTGTGTGTGGACAGCAGATGGGAGAATGACATACTGAGACAGGACTCCCAGATACTTCACACCTTTAACTCTCTTTCTCTCTCTTTGTGTCTAAGCCAGATTTTATAGAAGGAAGCACATTGAACTGCAGGGTATAAGGGGAAAGTCATTTATATGTAGGCATTTGGCAGATGCCCTTATCCAGAGCAACATTTATTTATTTATTTATTTTCTCTCATATGTATATATATAAGCAGTTAAGGGTTAGGTGCCATGCTCAAGGGCCCAACAAGGATAACTTTGTGGTCATGCGATTTGAACCTGGGACCTTCTGAACCATAGTCTAATGCCTTAACCACTGAGCTACCCAAAGAGACAAATTAATGTTAAAATGTTTTGCCACTGCATTGTGAGTTTTTACCTGAATGGAGTAGTACAAAAGCAGATAAGTTACCGTACATCATTGGTTGATGACCTGTCACCCTGCCTAATCTGTACGTTTGGTCAGTAGTTAATGTTCCTGGTTTTCATGGGTCACAAGGGCCTGCTTGCACAGCATTTTCCAGCTTCATCATTGTTACATTATTTAATTTATTTATTAGTTCATTTGTTATTTCACCAATTCATTCATTCAATATTAAAAACATCCCATATGGCATATTACAGTACTGCGGTAGAGTGTTTAGAAGGGTTGTGGGTTTGAAAACCACCTCAGGTCTGTGTGCATGTGTGCATTTTTTCTCCAAGCTTCATCAGTTTCCTCCAGGTACTCTGGTCCCCCCCCCTACAGTGCAAAGACATGCAGATTAGGCTATTTAGCTATAATGTATGTGAGTGTGGGTTTGTGCTCTGCAATGGACTGGGACCACACCTAGGGCTTACCCTGCCTAGGGTGTACCCCTGGGATAGGCTCTAACCTTTGAACAACCCTGTACAGGATAAATGATATAGAAAAGGAGAGTGTATGTAATGGACATAATGGAGACAATTAGATTTTACGTGCATTGTGTTGCAAAAAGCAAATGTGATATTCACAGCTTCTGGAAGAGATGTGACAAATTCTTGTAAACAGTTTGAAATCTGGTGAGTCTAATTTCCTAAGTACAACAACATAGAGTATTTATCATTATTAAAAATGAAAGGCATCATGGAACATTTACATTATTTATTTTTGATTGCATCTTTGCATTACAGCATTTCTTACACCCACATTTTAGACAGTGCTGTACATAAACCAAAGCAATAGTTTTTGCAGCCTAAAATCCCTTAAAAATCCTCTCGGTGCAGATTTATTTTAAATATTCTAATATTGGAGACAGTTTACTCTGGAACATTCTACTGACAGAGCACAATTTATAAGCATATAATAATTGCATAATTTTATAGGCTTAATTAATATTTAATAATGCATTTAATGTGTGCTCAAATGGGTGAGTACTGTACATATTATGTAAATTGTGATTTCTACTGTTGGGTCAAAAAAGCCTATGTACTGTATCATAGACCACATTTATAGAACTACTTATACTGAGATTATACTGAAAAATTAAAAGTAATGATACATTAGAGTGTTGATTACAGTACATGTGTGTAGTGTTGTATTATAGCAGTATCAGGATAATGTTTGCAACTTTTAAGTTGATAGTGGTGGTTGGAAGAGATAGGGATTGTGATGATGGGGTTTCACCTTAGTCAACCATATTGTTGCCGGTTGCTTAGCTTTGCCAGTTGTCAGGAAACTAGACACTTGTAGTTTATATATTGACAATCAAAATGTAATTCATTTATTCATTCTTTCATTCATTCATTTTCCATAACTTATCCTTTACAGGGTCACGGGAGGCCCGGAGTCTATCCCAGGGAACAAAGTGGGTTATGAAATTGCTATACAACAATCATTATTTAGTATGAAATCCTTTATTCTTTAAAACTTGTTAGAATCGACTTGTTAGATACGGCTAGTTTTAACAATTTTTATGTAAAGGTGGACACCCTGGCTTCAGAAAGTAAAAGCCACATATTTGTTCCATAGATTAACTAAACCAGCTTATTTTAAATAGCAAAAACTGTTGAAAAATTAAAGAATCAAGATTTTCTAATCAAAAGTCAAAAAGTCCAGACCTCCACCCAATAGAAATGCTGTGGTGAGACCTGAAGAGAGCTGTGTATAAAAACCTCAATAATAATAAATTGATTTATTTATTTAAATAAATAAATATATTATGGGACAAAATTCCACCACAATGATGTGAGAGACTGATGAAGTCAAACAGGAGCCTTTTTTTTTTCATTGCAATTCTTGCAATTCTTGTTTGCTTAAATGTTGTACATATGGAACATGTATGCTCATTAAAATAAGAAATATATCATTCTATAAAACGGAAAGTCAATTTTCCCAATATGCATCAGTAACAGGAGAAGTGGAGAGCTTAGACTAGAAAATGAGAAAGAAATTTGTACAACAAAGAGCAATTATTAAAATTAATACAAGAGACGGTTTGTAAATATCAAATATTTCTTGCTTTAACATGAAAAATTAATTTGCTTTTTAGGATGCAAATTGCAAAATACATATCACTATAATTAGCACCCAGTGGAATTGAAGAGTTCTAAAAAGACATCTGTGTGTATTTGCGTATGTGTGTGTGCGTGTCTGCGTGTGTGAGTGTACTCTGAATTAACAAGAAATTGAAAAGGACACCATAATGTATTCAGCACAGGATCACAGCAAGACCATTTCTGAAAGCAAGGGGAGATCAAAAGAAACATTAACATGCCGACATGCAGCATGTACAGTCCCATCCTTCTCCACTAGGATACACTCTTGCTCTCTGTTGCTCTCTCTTTGTGTGTGTGGGTCTCTCTCTCTTTCTCTCTCTTTCTCTCTCTCTCACACACACACACATGCATGCATGCACACACACACACACACCTCTTAAATCCTTCCCCATGAGGCTGAATGAACACTGTGACCTTGTTTATTCTGTTATTTATAACTGTGACACTGAAAATGGTGTTAAAGTGATATTCAAATATGCATATTTGCAACTCTGCCAGCAAACAGAATGCTGAATTAAAGTGCTGATTCATAGTAGGTATCCGGTATATCGAAATAATTCACAGATTGCTCATTGATCCGAAAGTAATGGATTAAAAGACAACAAAGTCATTGTCATTCAAATGTTGGGGGGGTTTCCAATTACCAGTGTTTGTAACAGAAAAGCTTTCAGACACATGTGTGACTGAAATCAAGGCACATATATCAACTTATATAGGCAATCAAATCAAGCATATTTCTGAAGTCTTCAATACATTTCTTTATAGATTACCCAAATCTACTCACTCACTCATCGTCTATACCCCTTTATCCTGTATACAGTGTCACGGGTGGGCACTGGAGCCTATCGGCCAATCCATCCAAACTCTTACATGTATAATTTGGAAACACCAATGTCATCAGAATGTCTGTGGAAAGCATTGAGAGAACATGAAAACTCGCAGACCTGAGGCAGGAATCAAACCCCCGAGCCGGGATGTGCAAGACAACTTTGCTAACCGCTAAGCTACCATGCCGCTACCCAAAGCCATCATAAGTTAATTTATGCCAAGGTTTTACAACAAATATTATTGTCACAAAAAAAAAACAATTGCAATAAAAAATTAATTCAAGGATGTTTGAAACAAACCAGACCTTGACAATCCTTACAGTCTTTCTAGTTTAATAAATAAATAAAAACCCTTAGTAATTAAATTCCCTTCTTTTTTTTTGTTTTATTTTATCATTTAGAAACTAACACAAGATTATGGTGAATTCCCACAAACACCCCCCTTCATTTGAAGGCAGAGTGCAGACTGAGGGAGGATGAAAGTGTCCTTTTGAAGGCCCATTCTGCCCATATGAATATGCAAATACATTCCTCATCCTGCATCTTCCCCACAGCTATTTCAGTGTTGTGTTGACCCAATTTCACACTGCATATTGCATTTTGTCACCTGAAGGGAAAGGTGATGGAAACGCAGAGCGACAAGCAACCCCTTCCCTAAAAAAAAAAAAAAAAATTACATTAATATAAATTTCTTTGCCAAGCAGATGCACTTCGTACCCATGCGCGATTTTGTGTTAGTGTGCACTCGAACGACTGCGCATGTGCAAAGAAAAGATCGCACCATTTTATGCAATTGTGGGGACGTGAGTTCTCAAGGTCACACAGTGGATCTCACAGCGAATACCTCCTAGATAAACATGCAGTCACACTGCAGAGCACACATCTAGCTTCCGTAGCTTGGGTGAGTGATTCTCCTAATTACTTAAGTTGAATGCAAAAGAATTCACATGGCCTGTATCTCAGAATGCATAGTCTATAGCTGTAGTGGTAAAAGTATGAAACTAAATGTTTGGAGCAGTAACATATCCAATTCAGCACATTTTCCATCATACTAGTTGTTGAGCAGTATCCTACCTATTTACTATTATACACCATAATACCTTAAATACTATGATACCTACAGTAGATAAGCTTCCACCATAGCCTTAAGAATAGGAAGCTGTCCCACCTACCTATTATCAAATGAAATAGTAACCTAGTGTATATTCTGACATGCTATTTGGCATGCTATTCTTTATTGAAGATTCACAGTTCACTATACTAAATCATATATTAAAATGTTCTACAAATTCCTGTGCAAATCCCGTCTCCGAGGGCCCTATTCCCATTCCTTGACAATTTTAGTCCAAGCCCCTAGAGGGACTCCTCCACCTTGGGGCCTTAGGTAGTCACTTCTAGTATTCCCACACCAGTTTGTGTTATATATGCTTTGACAAATTATATAGGATGGTAGTACACGGTTGTGCAGACAGAGTTGTATAAGATGGTGTGTAAGGGTGACACATACAGTTGTTGTCAGAATTATATATACACTCATGGCATGAACATGAATATCATGGCATTATTGCACTTTTTGGTTTATTTGTTTGTTTGTTTTTTCTCCTCTGGAAGAATGACTGTACAACATACATAAAAGAAAATCCCAAGAACTTGAAGAACAAGGTTTCTGATATCACCATAGGGTCAAAAATGTCCACTCAGCCATGCTGAAAATCCCCAAATTTGTCAAGCCCAAAAAATAACAGTCTTCATTCTGTTAGTGATAATAACTGACTACAGCTGGTAGTTTTGCTGTGCATAAAAAAAAACAAAAAACGAGTTTGTTTTTTGGAACTCATTAGTGAACACAGTACAATGGGAAAGTTCAAGGAGCTCAGTGAAGATCTGAGAAAGAGGATGAAAGATATGCACAATATCTCTTGCAGCCATTTCTAAACTTCTGCAGGAAACTTCTGAAGAAATTTGTTTGCATGGTCAGGAAAATTGCAGGAACCACCCAGGCACAGGCCTGCCATAAACTGGAAGCTTCTGGAACACCAATGTCACTGTCTACACTCAAATAAGTCTACATCATCAATGACGAAAAGTCTGATGTCCAAGAAAAAAGTCCCTGACCCCTTCAACATTGACAAAAGAATACAGATGACCACATGGACAAAGACAAAGCATTCTAGAGTAAGTGAATGTTGAAGGCATAGAGGTGAGCATGGTGGTGGTAGCATCCTGCTTTGAGGCTATTTTGCTGAAAATGGAACTGGTGCATTACACAAATGGATGGAAGAATTAAAAAAGGACAACCTCAGTATCAGTTTGTAATTCTTAAATACACCCACCAAACATGGCAACCAAACAACACTAGACACCAGCCCACCAGCAGTGGATTTGAATACCCCTGATCCAGATGGTTAACTCTTAGACAAAACTGACTGTTTCAACACAACAATGATCTCAAGCACACATCAAATCTGGCTGTGGAATTGATAAAGCTGGATAACTTTGCACTTTTGAAGCATCAACCTTCTAACCCTCAAAATTGTGGAATGTGCTTAAAAGTCAGGTCTGTGCCAAAAACCCAACCAATTTAATTCAATACTACCAGTGTGCCAAGAAGTGTGGTCAAATATCCAACTAGTACTGTAGTTGTCAGAAGCCTGCTAATGGCTATCAAAACTGCTATAATAAACTTCCTAAAGGACATTCAACCAAATGTTAGGTGTACTGTATGCACCTTGATTTTAGGAAAACCAAAAATATGTTTTGCAACAAGTTATGAGGTTTTCCTTTATTAAAGATGTATATTGCAGAATCATTGTGCCCCACAAGCCCAATATTCCCATGACATTCATTTTTATGATAATGTCATATATATAATCATATAAAGAATGGACTTTATTTTTTAAAGAGGCAGGCGGTTAGTGGGACATTTGTTATAAAAACAGGAATGTTGAGAAAATGGGAAAATGGGAATAAATACAGTGGTCTTCACAATCCATAGTTGGACTTCAGAGGTTCAGAGTGTTTTATACACATGTATATACTGTATTAGTGATGGGAAGTTTGGATCATTTCGGTTCTTTGAATCTCGTTCATCAAAATGAACGAATGCTTTTTTTTTTAGTCATTTACATGTAGTTCATTTCGTTCTTTTGATCAGAAATAAAATAAAATGTTACATTTTCAATTAACTGATCCCCCAGCACGTCTAACAGAATGAGCAGCTCACCTCTTATATCCTCTGGTCCGTATCGTTTGTTCTTTTGTCACATGACTCCCATAGACGCTGTCTCTGAGACTTCTTCTGAGTCACGTTAAAGATTCATTCAAAAAGAACAAAACATTTATGAACGACCCATCACTATACAGTAAATACATGTGTGTAAAACACTCCATTGATCCCTTCATCTAGGAACCTCTGAAGTCCAACAGGGGATTGTGAAGACCATTGTATTTATTCCCATTTTTTTTAACTGTGGTAGGACTTCCGGTCAGCATTCACACATTATAGGCAACTTGGGAACACTAATTAGCCTAATCGGCATGTCTTTGGACTGTGGGTGGAAACCGGAGTACAAAGAGGAAACCCACCAAACACAGGAAAAACTCCACACACAAAGACTCTGAGGCACCAACATGCCACCATATAAAACTCTAGGTAGGCGGGAAATATTTGTCACCTGATGTGCAGGATAGCACATGGACAGATCACAATATATAGTTTGCTTAAATGTAGCTATATGTACATATACATACTATATATATATAGTTTGCTTAAATATATATCAATGTATAAGAATAGTTTGCTTAAATGTATAGTGGTCTGTCCATGTGCTATCCTGCGACAGATACTCCACATCCTGGAGATATATCCAGATACTCCCTGCCCTGGAGATATGTCCAGTTACTTAAGAGGTCGGGTTGCCAGCTCAATGGGTAATTGTCATTCATACACACCATGGGCAGTTTGGGAACACCAATTAGCCAAATCTGCATGTCTTTGGACATTAGGAGGAAACCCACCAAGCACGGGCAGAACATTCAAACTCCATGCACACAGACCCCGAGGCAGGAATCGAACTCCGACCCTGAAGGTGTAGGGTGACACTACAAAGTCACCATGCTGCCATACATATGTATGTGTGTGTGTGTGTGTGTGTGTATACAAACAAAACTGTGTTCTCATTGCTCTAGATCTGTTACTGCTGTGAGTTATTCATCAGACGTATTTCATCGATGTTTCATTTACAGACATGTTGGCATGTAAATATAATACCAGTGAGACACATATGGCAAAATAAATGAGGACGGAATACATATAGCTACATATAAGCAAACTGGCCTTCACAAGTATGAAAAAGGCTGACAGAATGAGTGCCCTGTCACATCTTCAGGGTTATGGGTTTGAATCTCGTCTCTGGTCTGTGCGCATGGAGCTGTATGCATGTTGTCCATATGGAGTTTCTCTGGATGATCTAGTTTCCTCCCACATTACGAAGACATGCAGTGTAATCTAAATGCTGTTTCCAAATTGCCTGTAGTGTGTGTTTGTGTGAGGTTATAGTGCCCTACCCTGCCTTGTGCTTTAAGTTCCCTGGGAGAGGCAGAGATAATGGATGGATGGATGGATGGATGGATGTCAGAATGACCTCTGCGGTTGAATTAATTAAACGTGCAGCATCATCGAGCCACTAGATGGCAGTAGCGAGCAAGATATTGTCTGACCAGCTAGACAGAAAGACAAAGACCAGCATCAGTGAGACGTCGGATTATCCAGTGAGAATAAACGAGTGAATCACATTAATAGCAGGGGGGAAAAGCACAGTTCCTGCTTTTCATTTTAGGCTCATTGATTTCATCAAATGCTGTGTAATGTTTGATGGATTTCTTACTCTTTTTTTTTTCTTTCTTTTTTTTTTTTTGCTAACACAGTGACTTTGCCAGACACAATTGTAACATAATTACAGTTATTATAGTAATTTAAGAAAAATAGTAACAATTTGACTGATGCACACTCGTATATTGATGAATAGTCTCTGCCATTTCCAAGGCAGAGAAGACAGTGATTGTGTTTTGTAGCCGCCTCTTGAAGTAGTTTAATGTCACCTGACGTCTAGCTCAAAAGTCATTCATACATTCATCTTCAGTAATTGCTTTATCTTGGTCAGGGTAATGGAGCATATCACCGGGAACACTGGGCATGATGAGGGTACATCTTGACTGGGACACCATTCATGCACATGCACACACACACACACACACACACACACGCACACACACACACACACACACACACACACAACCCAATGCAAACACAAGACATTTACATTTGCCATTGCCCTTATCCAGAGCAACTTACTTTTTTTTAATCATTTTATCTCATTATACAGGGTGGGTGAAAAGTAACTGGGCATTAAAAGTTTATAATAACTTCCATATTTCTAA
>JAOVVA010000028.1:5520169-5532658 GCA_028565275.1 Leiocassis micropogon | reverse complement strand
TGACATTCCAAAGTAGAATAAATGGAAATATAAAGTAAATCTCATAAGTGTCTCGGGACTGTCCAACACCTCCATGGATGAATCTCCTCACCTTTTGGATACATACAGTAGTGCCAGTAAGAATTTAAAACTACTTTCACCTCTTTAATTACACTTTCTGTTGGTCATTAACTGGCAGTGAATTATCATGGCTATTTAATTCGATCTTTCACGAACGGACATGTGTTGGCAGAGCAAAATAACTGGTTAAATAAACAAACAAATCATAATCTGCTGATAATAGATGGTGTTTGTAGAACTGTTGTATAAATGCAATACCACACTCGAGGTCATGCTCTTGTATTGAGCCATGCGGATATTCATTTCTAAGAAGAAGCCTTTATTCTTATTATAAGTGTATAACAAAATTCGGAAAACAGCATGATGATTCAAACCCAGATGGCACTTGAACCCACAATCCCCAGCTCCGGAAGCTGATGCCTTATCCATTAGGCCACAGGGTCATCCAATAATCGTTTATTGGCCTCCAATGATGATATAAAATGGAATTTGTTAGATAATCATCTTCCAACATAAAATCATTAAAATATTGCTCAATAACTTCATTGAAAATGAATGGAGGTATAGCGCCCCATTAAAGTTCTTTGAACATACCATAATTTCTATAATACAATATAAATTTACAATGGTTGTGACTACATTAATTTTGCTAGAATTAAATATGTAAAAATGGATAGGATGTCCTTATATTATCGTGTTATTTCCAAAGATACAGGTTGAATAATGGGTTTTTCTACTGCAAAGAGCAGCCTAAGCTGTCTGATTCGAAGTAACCAGCAATCAGTCAGGCTTTAGTTTTAATAAAGCATCAGCTGTCCAACATATCTCTTGGTTCGATAATTACCTTTTTTTAATACTAAAAAAGCGTCTTATTCATAGACGGTTCTCTTGCCCTGTTTTCCTTTTTTTCTGTAAAGTCACAATCCTTAATTAAATCAGCTTTTAAAAGTCTGATCCGAAATAATGAATTGGTATAATGGCTAATCTAAACCGAGATAAATCCATGTTGGGAAAAAAACAAAAAAAAAACAAATATGAATTAATAAGGATTAGTTAGTGTAATAATTTAATTTCCAAAATCCCATCATGGTCTGATCTGACTTAAATGAGGTCAGACATAAACATCAAAGGCTTAGGAGGGAAGCATTTGCTTTCTACATGTTCCAGTCTATAATTAGGGAAAGTAAAAGATTGCATTGTGGTTAAAACAACCGGATTATGGCTTTGCTAAATGAGCTTTAGTCTCCCCTAATGCTACTCCCCTCCTGCTTTACCTGGATTTAATCAAATTCAAGCGATGCACTCTGACGAAAATCACACTGCTCATGAAATTACAGTTCCTTGGATATTTAAGGGCTTTGCAGTTTCTCGCTACCTAATGTGATTCGCTGTACATACTGTATGTTTGATGCATACACCTTCGTTAATAATTTTATCCCTGTTATCACTCGGAACATATGTCCATTCAACACCTCTGTGATCTCCGGGCAAACACTTGAAGCTAGGACTAATAAATTGATTGAGTTGTTTCCTCAGAGATTTAGATCAGGAACCGGGCACTCTGTGTTCGGATCAGGCCTGATGCCCTTGGGCTCTGTTAGGCTGAAGATCATAGACTCTGGCCTTGGATCCTCTTTGATTTCGTTCCCCAAGATAAATCCTTTCTTCAGATGCCTTTCTAATTTGCAGAACTTGGCCATATTTGAAAGTGGCTCAGAGCATTCAGAACATGTGCTGTCTTGAATACAAATATGGCAATAGAACCATCTCTACTGACATGGTATATTCATGTCTATGCAAATGGCTTACAAAGGACATCGAATCATACCAGAAGAATCATACCAGATCTCAATCGTCGTTGAGCGCACCAGACTAATGCTATAACAATACGGCAAATTGAACTTGATTCCGATTGTCAGGTTGGGTGAATACGCCAGACTTGCCATTATGCAGCTTTTAGGATGTGTGAAACATTCTCACATGGCTAGACTTGATGCTGTGTGTGTGTGTGTGTGTGTGTCTGTGTGTGTGTGTGTGTCTGTGCGCATGAGTGAGTGAAACGTGAGGAATAGAAGGAACAAGAGATTAGTGTAGAGGTACACTGGCTTGGAAAAGCTTTGTGTCCTCTGTTCACCAAATCACCCCCCCCCCACCCCCCTGCCACTCCACACCACTCCAACCCACCCCTTATTCCATCCCTTTGTGTGTGCATTTCTTGTGTTTCTCAAGAACCTCTCATACTGCACAAGCCAATTACAGAGATTGAGCGCAAAAGGAAAGAGCTTTTTACCGCAATCACCGGGCCACTCCATCTACACCAGTGATTATGCTACTAACTCCATTAGGTCTTGGTCACGTTGTGAAGGGCGTCCATTTTGTGAAATAGAAGCGACTCAATAGGAGAAAGAGCTTTAACCCATTCTGAAAGTGAAGTGCTTTTTCCACAGTCCTTTTTTCCGAAAACTTGATTTAAAAAAAAAGAAAAAGGAAGAAAAAAAAGTCTTTCTGTTTCTGGAGTGCTGGATATTTAGCCCGCATACTTGTTCTTTTAAAAGTCTCCACTCTGAGAGAGCCAACTTAAGGGGTGAAAAGATTTAATTAAATGCCTCACTTTCAAATTCGCACTTCTGCTAACTGCTACTAAAACTCGTTTCTGAGTGGGCGGCTGAATATGGTGAACTTTGTCCCAGGACATCGCCTACACTCAAGGAATATGGAAAATATCATGCTGCAGTTTGTGGATTTCATGCTTTTATTTATGAGATGCCATAGAAAAATGGTCAGGAAAAAAAACAATCCAAGCGGTTTAGATGGTGATTTTAAGAGAAGTCTTCATTTGGCACAAAGGTTAAGCCCTACTGAACTAATGTCCTGGAAGCAATATGATTATGAAAGCTGTAGACTGTAAAATTCCCATGAATTTTTTGCTTTGTTTTTTTTTGTTGTTTTTTTTGTTTTTTCGAATCTGAATGATGCACAAAAATATTGCAAGAGATCGCTTCGTAATATTTAAATCAATAGAAAGAACAGCCTATGGCTTATATGTCTGGCTTGGGAATTCTTAGTTCAGTCTGCCAACCATGATGATAAGATAAGGCATACGTGAAGGCCATGAAAACTGAGAAAAAAAAAAAAAAGCCAGACGAGTTCTTGCCTTCTTGCTCTTAAAGTGGCACAGGCAGTGAACGCATTATACAGCAAGACTCTGGGTGTGGGGTGAGGTGGTATTTGGGGGATATTTGGGGGAGAGGGGTGTGTGTGTGTGTGTGTGTGTGTGTCCTGACTGTGTTCACCAATATTTCTTTTTGGGAGTGAGCAAAAAAAAAAAATGAAATGGAGAAAGGGAAAATGATGGATGGAGAGGAAACCTGCGTTTTTATTTTTTGTTTGTTTGTGCGAGGAAAGCGGGGAGAGAGCGAAAAACACACTGACAGGCTGAGCGTGTAGGCAATTAGTTGGTGTTATCTTGCTTGTGTAAGGGTGTGTGGGTGTGTCACATGGATTTAAGCTTGTGCTTCAGTGCACGATCATGTGTTTGTGTGTGTGTGTGTGTATGTGTGTGTGTGTGTGTGTGTGTGTGTGTGTGTGTGTGTTTGTCTTGCACACACGCACACGCACACACACACACATGCTGGGTGCAAGTGCAAAGTGGAGACAGACTTTTAATCAGTGGGAGGTTGAAATCGCCCCAGGGTCCTCCTAGGGACTAATTAGTGCATGTGACTTCAGTTGAATAAATAAGGTGGAAAAACAGACACAGACCCGAGTGCTAATGACTCATAAATACACAAATTCGTGTCATTCTGTCCAAATGAGAGATGGCCTTTTTATGCAAAGCATGCATGTTCATTAACAATTATGTTAAAAAAATAAAAAATAAAAAAAGCAAGGATGGACCAGACCTGGAAATAAATACAGAGTGCGACATAGAACAGTGTCAAGACAGCAAGGTCCAAAGGCTGTTTATCTGTGAAGTGGATACATGGTGTTATTATGTCAAGAGGGAACCAGCTGCAGAAGTAGTGATACACCATTTACTGAGTACTGTATTTATATAAAGTTTAATATATATCTTTTTGAAGACATTGAAATTTCTTTTTGAAGGTGCTTCATTATGCTAGACAAGGCTGGCTTTAGGTCCCATTAGAGACTTTTGTCCAAAAATAAACCAACTTCAGTCATGTACTAATGACTGATGACATGTAATAATAATAATAATAATAATAATAATAATAATAATATTCCTAGAGGAGGCACGGTGGCATACAGGTTAGCACTGTCCCCTTGCACCTCCAGGGTCTGTGTGCATGGAGTTTGCATGTTCTCCTCATGCTTAGTGGGTTTCCTCAAAGGGCTTCCTCCCACAGTCCAAAGACCTGCAGATTAGGTTGACTGGTGTTCCCAAATTACCCATAATGCGTGGTTGAGATCTTGAAATTCTTTTTTTTCCCAGTTAGGAAGCTGGGGTCAGAGCACAGGGTCAGCCAGGATACCTCTGCCCCTGGAGCAGATTGGGTTAAGATCCTTGTTTAAGCGCTCAACAGTAGAACTCCCAACCTCCTGATCATGGTTTCTTGTCCTGGTTACCATAATTCCATAATGGGGTCAATAATTATCAATTACATTCAAAAAGGCAGTGAGCAAAATCTTTTTGTTTTAATTACCATAAAACTTTTCTTAAAAAAATTTTTTTTTTAAAAAAGCTTATAATAAAAACAGCTAAGCAAAAGTATGGTGTGACCCCCTTTTACCAACCAAACAGACTTTTTGCCTCACATTAATTTGCAAAGTTCACAGAGATGAAATCAGGGCAGATCTCACACCCTCTGCCCTTTCCCATTCAGGAAATTAGATTTTTTTTCCCCCCTAAAGTGGAAGGTAACTTAATACATTTACTTTGTTTCTGTACTTAAGTGCCATTTTCCCATATGCATACTTCACGTGAGTCCTTCTATTAGTGGCTACTTTTTACTTTGCACTTCAGTCCATCCTACAACAAATAGCTTACGGAATGTTTACTGTTTCTCCTCCCACGACATCAACTCATCACCTCATTACCACCAGTAACTGTAGTATTGTAATGTCATGTTTGTCGCATTGTCACTTTGTCGCTCTTGTTTGCACATTTGCACGTGCACTTTATGTTGTCTCATTTGTAACAAACGTAGATAGTTCCCTGTTAACTTAATGTACAGTATATGGTTGAAGTGACAATAAAAGCCTAGTTGTCTTGACTTGACTTGAAATAGCTGTACTTTATACTTTACTATATCGTGGCACTGTGTTGAGTTACATAATGACAAAAGTGTGTAGCATTGTAATATCTGAGAGATGGGTTCAACCAGCAACAAAGCAGCACTTTTTCACAGTCACAGAAAAAGAGAAAGAGAGGTTCACTATGTCATAAAGGCTAATACAAGCTCAGTACTTCTGAGTTTAAAAGTAAGAACTTTTGTACTCAAGTACAAATGTAAAGAAAGGACTTGTACTTTCACTTGAGTAACTTTATCCCTAGCGTATCTCTACGTCTACCCAAGTACAGGATTTCAGGTCTCACTGCTGTTTTAGCTTAAAAAAAAAAGAAAGAAAAAAAAAGGTTATTATTTTTCAGGTATCATCCGGATCACCATAGTCAGAGTGAAAAAAATTCAAATGCTCCATATAACCTATAGACGAGTCAGAGCAGTGGTGCCAGTAGAGGCTCTGGGTTACTGATCAGAAGGTTAAGGGTTCAAACCTCAGCACTGCCAAGCTGCCACTGTTAGACTCTTGAGCAAGGCCCTTACCCCCTCTCTGCTTCAGGGGTGCTGTATCATGCCGTGACCCTGTGCACTGACCCCAACTTCTAACAAGCTGGGATATGCAAACAAAAGATTTTTACTTTTGCTGTAAAAGTATATGTTAAAACAAAGCAAAACCTTCTTAGTCTTCTACAGATGCTGGCACCTCTGTGCTGTATCAGTCATGTTGGATTACTCACTCACTCACACATCGTATATACCACTCGGGTCGTGGGGTTCCTACAGCCTATCCAAGGAGACTTGGGGCATGAGACAGGGTACACCCTGGACAGGATGCCAATCTATCGCAGGGCACACACACATACAGTACACACACTATGGCCAATTAGCCTAATCTGCCTGTCTTTGGACTGTGGGAGGAAACTGGAGAACTTGGAAGAAACCCACCAAGCACGGCGAGAACATGCAAACAGAGACGGGAATCGAACCCAGATCATGCAGGTGCAAGGCGACAGTGCACACACAAAATAGATTTAATAATTGCCCAAAGAGTCATGATCTTCATAAGTACAGTATTAAAATCAACTTAAATTATCTTCTCAGAAAACCGTGTCTTTTAAAACTTGGTCTTCATAAATACAAAATGAAAATTTGAGTTTGAAACAGAACCAACAGGAGACAACATGCATTTTTCTTCGACCATCAGTCATTAAAAATCCATGGCACATCCAGTCTTCAATCTTACATTTTAGACCATATACATACACATTTCGGTACAAGCTTGCTGTATATAGAGCTTTTTAGTTTCGTGACCACCTCAAGCAACAGTGCAGCGCGGCATGCAGTGGCCTTTTAATAAATAACCACACACCAGGGTGACTGTCACTGGTCAGGGAATGTGTGTGTGTGTGTGTGTGTGTGTGTGTGTTTCGGCTGCTTTTTAAAGCCTACAGTTTAGGTTTTAATATTTAAACCTACCTTCGGCTGCATGGGATACCCGAAGCACCCTCGCATACATACTGTGCCAGTCTATCAGGAATTGTAGAGCTTGTGTCAAGGACATACAGTACACTCTTTGTGCATGTAGAGGGATTTTGTGTATGAGAGATTTTGAGGGGAAAAGACAGACTGAGTGAGGGAGTGCATCAGCATCTGTCAGTTGCTGCTCTCTGATTTGGCGTGAATTCCAGCATGTTTGTGTGGGTGTCATTAAATTCATGTGACAGGATAGGTGTCCAATCCTATATGTCGGAGTCAACGTGTGTCACTGCGCATGATTGTTTGAGTCAATATTTGAGAAGCCAAGAGAGGGAAAGAGAAAGGCTGGGGGTAGAGCAGCTATAAAAAAAAAATATATATAAAAAAAACTTTCTAGCATCTTTCCGCCAGCTAAATTACTTCATAAAATAAAATCTCCACTCAGCTACTGAAAGTTTAAACACTGTGAACATTAAATCAGAAACCTTGAACTAGTCACACCATTGATTTTAATTCCAGACCAAGTCTTATTTTTTTTCATTTCCCTACTTTTATGTAGCCATTACGTCTAGGGCAGCGCGGCACAGCCTTCATTTCAGTCTAATTGTTATTGATAGACAGGCCTTCACGTAATGACACAATGATTTGCGATTGTGTTGAGACTCTGAATGCGTTTGGCTCGGAAAAAAAGTTGGCTTAGGGTAGAAAAATATTAACGAGGACAGATGTGACACTGGAGATCAGCTCATGGTGGAAAGAAAAAAATATAAGGCCAGAAGCACAAGACTGATGGAGGGAGGCAGAATTTGTTTGACATCTGGAGAGTGGGAAGACAAGAGAGCTTCGCAAGAGGTGTCTGGCAGAGGTCAGTTCTAAAATAAATGTAAAAAAAATATTTTAAAAAATAATAATAAAATCTTGCAAATGTAAACAGTGGTGTAGGTGAAGGAACGAAACAAACACCTGAGAGCACCGTGAGAGCTGGCTCTTTGCATAAGAACATAAAGTAACATGATATTAGTAGAACATACATATCAGTTGTCATATGTTGTCATATAGTTTTAACTAGTTTGCAACATCGTCCACTCAAAACCCAACATTGTGGAAATAGCGTTTTTGAAATTTGGAATGACATTCTGATATCATTACATTGAGATAAATTAGAAGGAATGTCTCTAACCTTGTGTTGCAAATGCTCGCTCATAACAACAGAATATAATTATATATTTATAAAGCTGTTAGTTCCGACAGAGTAATCTGATTGGATGAGAGGCATTCCATGAATTGTCCCTGTTTTTTTGTTCATGGATAACGCAAGCAACAAAGAATAGATGGATGATATCCAAATCCGTTTGTAACCCCTGATCTAACCCTAGAGCACTACTTGGTGTGTGGGACAAGGGATTGTATACCTTACAAAGCATAATAGCCTTCCATTCAACACAATTTGGGATTCAATCCCAGAACCCAGAAGTTAGTTGATATTCTAAAGTGGAAATATAAAGTAAACCTCATAAGTTTTTCAGAAATGTTCAACACCTACATGGTTTATTGTCCTCAACAGTAGTACCGGTCCGAATTTAAAACTACTTCCACCTCTGTTAATTACAGTAACCATCCAGTTGCGGTTAGTAAGATCGATCAGTTCATGGAAGGCTATGTTTTGGCTGAGCAAAATATATATAATCTGTGGATAACAAATGGTGTTTGTGGAACCGTTACATAAAAGACACTTCTGATATCCAGCACAACAGCACTCCCTCTCTCAAGTGATATTGCTTCATTATAGCATTGCTGACACGTAACACTGGTTTAAACAGATTTTCACAACATTTCAACGCTTGAACATTGATGCTACATCTTTGCTTCCTTAAGTTGTTCAAATCCCATGTGGTTGACAGAACAAACACAACAGCTTTCTGCGCACCTTTAAAATTTCCTTTATTATTGTGAACTGAATCATGGCTGTCAAATACAGCAAAGTTAATGGAGAGATAGAAGGAGCATGTGGCAAAAAACAAGTTAAAAGTTTTATTAACCTACACAAAGGTGGAAATAAGCAAATGATTTTGCTCATGGTTTAGGTAGGTCACACTTATACACCACGGCTACTAGCCTATTGCTAACTTTGCTAAGTATCTACACTACTGTAATTTAATATGGTGTTTGAACAAGATCCAAATTGCATTACATCCAGTTTCCTGCTTTCTCAAATTGGGTACTTCGAAGATTTATGGCACTCGTTGTTTGACAAAGCAATATATGTCCATTTACTGTCCTCAGCAGCAGGGTCCCTAGTGGACCGGAGGCTAAAACAGTGCTCTCACTGCTGCTGCCCGGGTTCAAGTCCCACTTAGGGGATCAGCTTAATTGCTAAAAGGAAAACAAAACTAAGATGAACGCTCCAAGAATGTATTTCAGTTGAGAGATCAAAATGAATTATGATGATGAATATCGTTTTGAAGTTGTTTTTGCAAGACTGATCATCATTCGTTCAACATTATCCTAACGTCATCCAACATCCATAGTGTTATAAAAAATTAACATTGGCATAATATTCCAGACTACAAAAGTCTGAACACTCAACTAAGATGACAAAATGGTGACAACTTTTATATTTTTTATATATATAATACTTAATCATTAATATTTATCTTATGGAGATAAATAAGAATACTCAGTGATTTTGTAATTTTGTTTTCTTTTGTGACAACGCTTCGAGTTTGATTGACTGATGGCACAAAATATCTATTCTGAATTTAAGCACAAACAATGAACTTACACTTCTTTATCCGTTATGGTTTATTTTTCTTATTTAAGCTGTCAGGCTAAGCCATGTAATCAGAGAGGGTAAATAAAACAAATTTGGTAAATACTGTGAAATTATTCTCTTTCTAAGCTAATGTCTCTATCCCTGGAAGGTTTCTAGCTGGTCCAATCAATTAAAACACTTATATAACTGCATGTGATTAGAACAACTGCAATCTGCAATTTTAAGTACTTGGTTCCAAACGAGACTACTGCGTTTAGCTCTTTGCACTGATCTACTTTGTGCATTTTCTTTTTTTTGCGTATGCAGTTCAGTTTTCTAAAATACTTTGCTGGGTCTGCATACAAACTGCAGTTTGCCAGTTGATGGCCCATGGCATTGAAAGAAGCATATGTCTGAGCTTAAAATGCAAAGAACAGAATAGCTGTGTGTTTAGCCCGTCCCTTATTTCTTTGCTTGACTTGTCTATTTACCATCTAAGCTCAATTGCCAGCATTGCCAGCGTTTTCAAAAGTTATATTGTACACCATTTTCCAATGGACAGCCAAAAAGTCCTTCAGGACGCCTGGAGAACTGTCTCTCAAAACTACAGTACAATAAAAATACAAGAAAGCGTGGCTCTTTGGGAGAAAAATTACTTGAATCTTTTTCTGCACATTTTTGCACACTTCGAATACACAAACAAATACAATTTTATATTTTGATTAAATGCTTCAAGCATGTAGACACGTGTCTTATTGGAGCAGTGTCCATCTAAACAGTTAAGTTATAGGAATCTCTGATCAGAATGATTTCAGTCAGATTGAAGAAATATTGTCCATTTAAATAGAGCTAGTTGAGTTGAGTCAGCATAAATGTTTAAAGACAGTAGCTTACAATAGCATTCCTCCATCAGATAGGGGGAAAAGTCTTATATGATGTAGCTTGAGCAAATGAGATGCAATGCCTTAAACACTTGACTAAACTGGGGCATCTTTCTCACTACGTTAGGGCTCTGACTTACTGATCGGTAGGTTGGCGGTTCGAACCCCAGCTCCACCAGGTTACCGCTGTTGGGCCCTTGAGCAAGGCCCTTAACCCTGTCTGCTCCAGGGCACTGTATAATAGCTGTCCCTGTGCTCTGACCCCAGCCTATGTACAAGAAGCTGGGATATGCAAAGAATAAAGAATTTCCCTGTGCAGTAATGTTCTGTATATGTGATGAATAAAGGCTGAACTCCATTACTAGCCAGAGGTACTCTTCCCAGGTTAAACTCACTGTGAACTGGATGCTTTATAACTATGTTTCAGGATACAAATGAAATCAGGCTAGCAGTCTGTAAGACAAAAACAGATGTTAAGCAGAAATGCCAGCTTTGATAACAACAAGAACAATACTAACCAACCTTAAACAAAAAAGCAGTGGTTAATCATGATCCTGTTAGGGGCATGTCATGTTTTCTATATTTAAACAGAAAAAAAATGATTCAAAAGACATTTTTAGGAGACACATAACATTTCTAGGGTCAGTGTTTGTTTTTTCTTTTTCTTTTTGAATTCACTGTTATAAAAATTCCCTAAATCAGAGGAACTTGTGCATATGACATGACAGCACAGCTGAAACTGTTATTTCAGGGACCGGCCGCATGCAGTGTGGAAGCTCGTGTCTGTCAAAAAGCCCTTCGTATAGCCTTCCTAGGATGCAGGATGCTCTGTCTACAGTCATCCCTGACCTCAGTAGCATTCAAAATCAAGCACTTATCTTTTTGAGACATACAGTATGGCATGATGCATGGAGCGTCTAAGGCACTTCGTATACCATTGTCATACTAAAAGCTGAATAAATAAACAGCATCAACAAAAAAACTACACTGCGATATGATTACATTGTCCAGAGTGTCAGCGAAACCTACAACCATTGTTTCAATCAAATTAAATGTCTAATTTACTTAAAGTGACTAAAAATCCCAGGAAAAAAAATAGCTCCATCATGCTGTATATTTATATCCCACAATGCTTTTTTTTTCTCCGCTAAATACAAGCATACCAATCAGATTAAAAATGTGGGTATTCTTCTTTGAAGAACTCAGCCAGCTCTTTTGTAAAGGCCAAAAAAAAATGAAAAAAGAAATAAGATCTAAAGCAAACCCTTCCTCCCATGACATACTGGAGACTTAAGCACACCAAGGGTGTCCTCGAGATTATCCCTTACTGTGTGCATTCCAAAAAAAAAAAAAAAAAAAACCTGAAAAACCCTTTTTTCTTTCCAGTTGGACAACCTTCCCAGTTTCAAAGTGCTAAACGACAAATAGTGGACTATGGGAATAAAAGGAAAGGCTTCTACTGCGCATTGTTTGCAGAGTGGTAGAATTTAGATATAGGATTTTAGCCAGAAGAATAGAGCTTCATCTATTGCCTCTTGTGCCGTACTGGGGCTGCGCTGCAAATGTATATGCCTACAACATAATTAACGACGCGAGATGCTGGAAAATCCAAACACGGCAGGTTTTTTAACCCTCTGAGTATTTCTACAATAAGCGAGCCAAAGTAAGTTCCACCATAAAAAAAGATCAAAGAAAAGAGGAAAAAATCTTTCTATATGTACCATAAGGATGCTTGATTTAAGTGTAAGGTTCTGTTCCCCCTTAATGCAACACTTTTTTTTTTCAGTAACTAATATCCAGAATGATTTACTACACTGTACAAAACTAGTCATGAATAGCAATTGAGCAATTTGGGGGAACAGTTGTGTCTTCCAGACTGTTTATTTGAGAACGGTGGGAGTAAAAGAGAGGATTTTAAAGTAACATATGGCCAGGGTGAGGGTCAGACAGATAAAATGTTGCCAGGCCAGGACAATTGTTAACCACAGCACGAATGAAATTCTAACACATCCATACAGAGTTGCAGATAGATGTCAGGAAGGCGGGCTTGCTTTCTTTGTGTGTGTGTGTGTGTGTG
>JAOVVA010000028.1:5509443-5520069 GCA_028565275.1 Leiocassis micropogon | reverse complement strand
TCTAACACATCCATACAGAGTTGCAGATAGATGTCAGGAAGGCGGGCTTGCTTTCTTTGTGTGTGTGTGTGTGTGTGTGTGTGTGTGTGCAAGGATGTGGGGTGGGCAGAGGTTTGTGTATATGTGTGTGTGTGTGTGTGAGAGAGAGAGAGAGAGAGAGAGTGAGAGAGGTATTGAAATGGTCAGACACTCCCCTTTCCCTTCCAGCTCATTGCCGCCTTTGTGCTGAAGCAGAATGTGGGGTTTGTCTCTGTCTACCCCGCAATCTGTGCTTCTCTGCCCTGCCAGCTTTCTAATGATTTTCCAATGATTATTTAGAGGTGTTTGTATGTGCGTGCGACAGTGCGGCCCGGCATTTATTACACGTCGCCTTCCTGCCAATGTGGTCCCTTTCACCCAAACTCGAACCCTTCCTCTTTGTGCTCTTTTAAGATTGATTCGGTCACTCCTCACAACCTTACTGACTTAACACTCTTTTATGCGTTCAAAAGTGTTAAGCTTTGAGTGTATGTGTGTGTGTGTGTAGAAATATAGGTGACGCGTTATAGACAGGCATTAACTTAATATTCATAGCCTGGTATGCATGCAGATAAAAGTGCGTGCATATGAGATTTCCGAAAATGCCAACCCATGACATGACAAGTGAAAGTGTATTCAGATCCCCATCCCCCCACACACACACTCTCCGAGCTCCTGAAAGCGCACATTTCACACATTACACAGCGTATGTGAAAAAGAAAACAGTATATATATATATATATATATATATATATATAGTGTATGCAATGTAATTATATGCACTATCGACCTCAGTTAACTGTATAATCACTTTAATTAAATAAACCTGAGATTTTATTCAGCCGTATAGTTGATGCATATTGTTGATAAGCCTCATTTTTTCAAATCGGCCCGCCATGACTTTGACTTGTGCATGTCTTTGTGTTTGTCCGAATTGTTTTGCGCTAAATTCCCTGTGAGATAATTGCGATTTCGAGTGATGTTTGACTCGGAGTCTTTTTCTGAGTCTTTTTCTTTGCCCTATGATAGCACTCTGAAACTCTGATCATACTTGCAGGCCCTTGAATCGTCAGGTGTATTTGCTGTCAGACTGTGAGGCAGATAGAGGTTGCAATCTTGTTGATGATGTTGTGTGTGTGGGTGTATGTGTGTGTGTGTGTGAGTGTTATTTGGCCCAGCATATTCACTGGGGCCCAAGCTGAGAGCTTCGGTGTAAGTATGCGGCACGATGAAAGATTTACTAAGTCTCACGTATGCTACTGCATTACGAACGCCTTCCGTTTAGTTGCCCCTTGCATCCCTAATTGGCCCCATCTCTCCCAGTGCTGGGAAGGAGCAGACGGCAGGAGGAGGGCTGAGGTATGTTAGCCCGCATCTCCATCATATCTCTGGCTGTTCTCTCTTTGTTTTTTTCTCTGTCTTTATCTCTGTATCCCCAACTAAACATAAAAATTACGGCCATACAGTTTATTTTTGTAGACAACTTAAAAGGACGTAAATGCCTCCTTCCTGTTCAAAGTGTATGACTTTGGCTTTATCATTTTAAGCATCTCAAAGCGAATTTGTCACATCACATGTAAACAGCCCAGAATCGTTTAAAGTCCACAACTTCTTTCTTCTGTTCAATAGATAAGGAGATGTGACTTTGAACAAAAAAAAAGGGTATGTGAAATATTGAGCATTAGAAATGATGAATGGATTTTGTAAGACAATGCAACAGAAGTTCAAAGGCCTGCACAGACCATGATGGGAGGAAAAAAGGGCACAGGGGAGAAAGGAGTCCCGTATGAACACTCCGCAAATCAAAAGCTTTAATCCGAACCTGTGACCCACCCTCGCTCCCCACCACCACCATCACCACCACCACAAGCTCACCACACTGGAGAAGAAGTGATGGATTTTCCCTCCCCTCCTTTATGCTCTGCAGTAGACCAGATCTTTATTGTGAAGCCATGGCAATACTTTCCTTGCCTAAAAAAAGAGTCTATTCACAGCTTTAGCACCAGGAGGAAAAGCTCTCTACCTGGAGACCTTTTTCTCCTTGACAGCCCTCCATAAATTGCCCTGCTCGTTCAAGTCTACCCTTCCAAACTCACATCATGTGCCCTGACAACCGCTGAAAGCAACTAAGGCCCAATAGATATTTGTGGTCTTTGTCCTTGATATAAATAAATGTCCAAAGCCGAGTATAAGTGCATGTACACTACAGAATTGAGTGGTTATAGTCAAGGGGAATTAAACTGCCAGATACCATTGTAGAAAAGAAAGTGCACATATTTTTCCTCCCAATCTTTGTCTTGAAGCGTACACGTCAAACCTAAATCATGAGTCAGTCTAGTGCCTTCCAACCCTTAGCTTACTCACTGCGAATTCTTTACTAAACTGCTGTCTGAGGTACCTGTTTGTTTAGAGATGAGACTGGCACAAACTGGCTAGTTGTGTATGTTTAAGTATAGGATAATTATTATTAATTAGTCATGGGCAAAGTTCAGAAATCCTATACTTAAGTAAAAGGAGAGACACCATAGATAAATGTTACTCAAGTAAAAAGTAAAAGTTCTCCATTTACAATTTACTTGAGCAAAAGTAAAAAAATAAAAAAGAAAAAAAAGGAAAAAAAAACTTGCCGTCAAATTTACAGAAGTATCAAAAGTACTGAGCTTGTATTAGCTTTCAGTAGCTTTAATCTCATAGGAAAATGCTTCTCTTGTTTGAACATGCTGTTTCCTCGCTATCAGCAACCATCTCCATTTCTTGATTTAAACACCTGCTACGTGATTAGGGAAGGTAAATCATGTAACTGGGCATAATAGCCAGCAGGTTGATATATTACAGACTTAAATACTACCGACTCAAATACTACACTTTTTTTATGTTACACATACAGTATAATACAGAAAATAAGTGAGGGGACAAAGAAGCTAATTCTTCCTTCTTAAGTTTATGCTACATGGAAGTGACCAATCTTGTGCCCTTAAAAAAGGATGCCAAGTTACTAATTGGATTTTATATGTTCCCCAAAAAAATGACAATTTTTCAATGTTATACTATCTCGCTTTAAACACTAATAATTTAAAATTCAAAATTAAAATTATTCATATATTTGTATTGATACTAAAATTGGTCTAGAAACATATGACCTGTAATTTTGCTTAAATTAAGGATTTCTTCCCGAATTTTCTAACAACAGTGGTTCTGTGTAAATGCTCCAAATTAGACATACACCTTATGTTATGTGGCCAAGGGAAAACAATAATTTATTCATTATAATATAAACATTTCTTTTTGTAATCTGCACAATAATTTTGTTAACATTGTTAATATTGTTAACACATATACTATTAAAAGGGCAACCATAATGCTTTGCATGAGAGATGCTTTTTTGGTAAAAGCTTGAAAAGCAAAAAATCTGTTATGTTCATAGCCATGTCAAATTTATGTTGCAATATCTTAACAATTTTGCATTTTAAAATAATAAACTTTTTCAGGTTTATGTATTTTCATGTAAAATCTAAATTGCCTAAGTCTCATCTGAATGACAATTAAGATCATTAAAAGATTTGAATTTTAAAAGTTACAGACACAAGATAAACAGCAAAAAATTGTATTTAGCAAATGAGTTACTTTTTATCTGAACCTAAATCACTCAATGACTTGCAAATGTAGTGGAGTAAAAAGTATAAACATTTGTTCTCACTCAACAATGGTAGTGGAGTAAAAGTAAAAAGTATCTAATAATAAAACTATCCACATAAACTACATGTACTGTATGTGAAATATGTACTTAAGTACAGTAACAAAGTAAATACTTCGTTACTTTCCACCTCGGTTTATAATGCTTGATGTTTATTAACATGATGGCCTGTTTGCTCTAACATGATCATGTGTTTATAATGCTAGCTTGCGTTTGTTGTTTACTATGACATTAATATGCAAGATTACTATAATGATGTTCATACTAATTAATGAACTAAAACCATTAACAATGAACAAAAACAGTATCTGGTATGCTTTTAATGTGGTACACTATACAGTATAGGCAAAATTATGTGGTCACCTAATCATCAGTATGATCATCTCATACTGTATGTAATTCATCCCCAAACCATTGCCACCAATTTTGAAGCACATAATTTTCTAGAATGTATTTGTATATTATTGTAGTAATAAGATTTCTCACTGGAAGTAAAAAGTACAAATTTCTAGCATGATAAGGCTCATGTACACAAAGTTAGAAATTTGAAGCAATGAAGACTTCCAAAGTTTCCAAAGTTGGAGTAGAAGATCTTGAGCATTCTGTACAGAGCCCTGTGCCACTCAACACCTTTGGGATGAACTGAAACTTCCCAGGCCTTCCCACTCAACAAGGGCTGCCTGACCTCCGTAATGCTCATGTGGCTAAATGGCTAATCTTCACAAATACAGGAGAGTGAAGGTTAGCAGGTTAGAACAGCAAGCAATGGATGTAATATATGTGGTATGATAAACTGCAGAAAAGTGTCTAGTTATTCTTAAGTTTCAGATTAATGGTCAATACTTGGCCATTACCATTGTATAGTGATCACCATTGTATTTACTCCCATTGTACCACTGTGTAGGACCTCTGCTTAACATTCACACACGCAATCACACACTTTGGCCAATTTGGGATCAATTAGCGTAATCTGCATATCTTCGGACTGTGGGAGGAAACCGGAGCACCCAGAGGAAGCACATCAAGCATGGGGAGAACATGCAAAATCCCAGACCCTGGAGGTGCAAGGCGACAGTGCTAACCACTAAGCCACCCTGCCGTAATATAGTATACAGTTATAGAAGACAAATTATTTATAATCACATTATCTTGTGTCACGCAGATAAGAAAGGGTTTCCGTTTGACTTCTCCAGGTTTCTCCATCATGTTGTCTCGGGAAGTGTTTCCTTGCCAGCTTCTACAAAACTGTTTTGTGACAATGTCCAAACAAAATTCAACTAAATGTTTATTCCACTAATATGCATCTTACAGAGAAAGCCCTAATTCAGACCATGAGTAATGAACATTTCCTTTTCCTGCCATTCATAAGCCACAATTTTTAATCCCTTCAGAATCCCTTCTTAATTAGCATTCATAGACACTAATATATACTGTAAGAACACTTTAAGGACAGGTTTTATACTTATAATAAAGACCAAAAAAGAATTGTTGATTTTTTTCTCTGTATTTTAAAACCCTTAACACTCCTTATCTTCTACCAAATTATAAATACTCCTTTATGAGATTGCACCTTGATTATTTCACCTTTTTAGAGAAAAAAAAAAACTTGCAAATAATGCTATTACAAAGGAATTATCAGACGCATACTTGTTGAACAGAAATGTCACACAAAAAAAGTAAAGAGTGATGAATCACCCAAGATGTTGCCTACAGCGCCATGAAAAAGTATTTGCCCCCTTCCTGATTTTTTTTCCTTCCCAGATTTGTCACAATTAAATGTTTGAGAATATCAAGCAAATTTAATGTTGCACAAACATAAGAGTAAATACAAAATGCAGTTGTTAAAATGATGATTTCATTTATTAAAAGAAAAAAGCTGTCCAAACCTGCCTGGCCCCATGTGAAAAAATAATAGCTCTTTTGGTAAATCATGAATGAACTGTGATTTTTGGAAAGCTGAGTGAAATTTCCTTTGCCCCACTCAGGCCTGATTACTGACAGAACTGTTGAATCAAGAAATCACTTAAATAGAACCTGTCTGACAAAGTGAAGCACGCTAAAAGTTCTAAAAATGGAACAAGATCTACAGAAATTCAGGAAGAGATGAAAGATAAAGTAGACATGTATCATGCCTCTTTCTAAGGCTTTGGGTCTCCAGCCAGACTCCGGTGAGAGCCGTTATCCCCAAATAGAAAAAACCTGAAACAGTGTTGAACCTTCCCAGGAGTGTCTGGCCCACCAAACTTACTCCAAAAGCACAACGTCGACCCTTAAAGGAGCTTATGAAAGAACCCAGAACAACTCCTAAAGGTGTGCAGGCATCAATTGCCTCAGTTAAGGCCAGTGTTCATGATTTAACAATAAGAAAGCGACTGGGCAAAAATGGCAGCCATGGGAGAGTTCCAAGGCGAAAGCTTCTGCTGTCCAAAAAGAACACAAAGGCTTGTCTCAATTTTGTCAAAAATATCTTCAGTATCCCCAGTACTTTTGGACAAATATTCTGTGGACTAATAATACAAAAGTTACATTTGGCATAAAACTAATACAGCGTTTCATGAAGAAATCATCATACCAACAGTTAAACATGGTGGTGGTAGTGTGATATTCTGGGTCTGCTTTGCAGCTTCAGGACATGGATGACTTGCCATAATTGATGGTACCATGAATTCTGTCCTCTACCAGAAAATCCTGAAAAAGAATCAAAGTCTGGACTTAAATCTGATTAATATGACCTTAAACAGGTCTGGCTTTAATTAAAGCAATTCTGCAAAGTAGAGTGGGCCAAAATTCCTCCACGGTGATGTGAAAGACTCATTGCCAGTTATTGCAAAAGCTTAATTGCAGTTGTTGCCGCCAAGGGTGGCCCAACTGGTTATTAGGTTTATGGGGCAATTACTTTTCCCCATAGGGCCAGGTAGGTTTGGATAGCTTTTTTTCCCTTGATAAATGAAATCATCATTTAAAATGCATTTTCTATTTACTCTGATTATCTCTGTGTAATATTAGAATTAGTTTGTCAAAGTGTGACAAATATGCAAAATAAATAAAAAATAAGAATATACTTTTTCACAGCACTGTAAGTCTAGTGAAAGATCAGACTTCCAGACCGACCCAGCAATACCGTTATCCTCAGCCTAGTAACCTCACTTTTTCTTGCTGACGTAGCCCAACAGGGGATGCATATTAAACATACGCAGTCTGTCTGGCATTAAGTATTCATGCCTGACGTGAGGTCCCTGAATGAAGGTGGGCTCAGCATCTCCAGAAAGATTGACACGTCCTGAGCTGGGACCTACTGCCTCCACTCAAATATTGATGCTAATGGGAAGCGGTGGAGGGATTTGTGTCAGCGGGACATGCCACAAATCTACGCAGCCTGTCAGGTTTGCCAAGCCAAATGGGACAAGGCACTGACAGAAGAGGATCTTTTCTGTGAGAGCTTATTCTGTGTCGGCCATCTACAACTACATCGACCTTGTTAAGAGTGAAGGCCTTAGAGAGTGAGGTGGTAGTCAAAGAGGGTCGCCAATTTATTTACTTTGATTGTTGGTTGACCTTACACACAACAAGGTTTTGGTAGGATTTACAATAATGTAAATACAAATGTCTAAAGGTATGATAATGGTGATAAAATATGATTTGATTAAGGGGTACCAGAGTACCCCAACAAGCACAGGAAGAAAATGCAAACTCCACAATACAGGATTATCCTGAGCAATTAAGGGTTAAGGGCCTTGCTCAAGCAGCAACTTGGTGGTTAGGGGGTTTGAACCTGTGTCCTCCTGAGCTGTAGTCCAATGCCTTAACCACTGAGCTACCCCTACACAGACCTGAAGGTGTGACTTGAGCCCTTAACCCTACTAGTACAAGGCCACAGCGCTAAGTACTACACCACTGTGATGCCTACTACCACAACACCACCATGCCACCTAAATACAGAGCCATTGCTGTTATATTACTGATGTGTGAAATGGAAAGCCAGGATTAAAGAGTGAAATATGACCATAAAAAAAAACATATTGCAGATGTCACAAATAAAAAATGCATGCACAATATGGTGAAGCTACCTTCCATGCAACAAATGACAAAAAGGGAAATTGATGTCTCTTTTCCAGTGCCCAATTTGTTCAGGGGGTAGTTTTTTTTTTATGTTTTTTGTATATTTTCCTTTTCCTTTGAAAACGTATTTAAGCTAGAAATTTCAAAACCAACTGGAAACAATGCCTGCAAGACAGCAATCCTGCTACCTTTCTCACTGTCCACACAGCAGTTTCAGCTCAGGTTGGCATCGCTCAAAGTCTTCAACATAAGACCTGACTTGCATATGCTGTGAGTGAATGCAAATAATGGTCCATGAAATATAATTGTTCCCAACAGGTTCTCAAGGGTAACATGCATTTGGAGGTCAACGTTTTTACCCCGAGACATCTTTAGACATGATAAACCTGCTGACAGGAAGCTTTGTGACATTTGAGCATGGTGCCATACTCAGGCTTAATGTCAGACCCATACCTTCTAGCTGAAAAAAAAACATGTCTTGGTCAAGCCAGAACCTGCATGTTCATGCGGGCAACACAGGCCACCCAGTGGGAAGTTACTTTAAGAAATCAAATTAAATGAGGTGCCACAAAGACATGTGAAGATTAGCTGTGTAGTAAAAGTGCAAATCCCTGGGCATTCAATTTTGATGAAAATACCAGAAAATCACAGTTATTGCCAGCAGCAGAAAACTGCTTGTTATAGCTGCTTGCCTGAAATCATCTCTCTCTCTCTCTCTCTCTCTCACACACACACACACACACACATAGTATTGAGCGTAAGTGTATGTGCAGCTACAATTAGCATTCAGAAAGCACAAATCAAAACTATTCACGGCTATAAGCTCACACTCAAGCTTTGGGAAGCTCTGTAGTATATTATATCACACAAGAGGGCGTGCTGTTGTACTGAATATCAGCATGGCTATGTTGCAGTCGTAGGCACATAGCCAGATGATACTGTTTTTCTTGATATTCTACAAATGGCACTGATTATTAAACAGGTCATGTATTTAACTAGTTATAATCGCGACCTGGCGAAACTAGCATTGAGCTGGTGACCGGAATTAAGCGAGTGTAGTTTTAACTTAGTGAACTTAGTTTTAAATTCTTACAAGTACTATGTTGCCAAATGATGACAAAAACCATGGAGGTGGTGTACAGTCCAGAGAAGCTTATAAGATTTGCTTTGTATTTCCATTTATTCCATTTCAGAATCAACTAAATTTTGGTTTCTAGGGTTGAATCCCCAGGAGCAGTAAATGGAAAGTTTATGCGCTAGCCTTTACAATCTCTTGTTCCACATACCAAATAGTGCCCTTGATCATGAGTTTGAGAGGTATTTGTGATACAGCTCTGTGTTAGAAGCTAGTTAGCTTTGCAGCTCACATTAACAGAATTCAACAACATGGATGGTTCGGCGGCAATTCAGAGCAACTTACTAAGGAGACAAAGTTCTGTTTAAGATATTATCAGATGTGTTTTCTTGCTGAACGTGCTTCCAAGACTGGTTTCGAAATGAGGGTTTTTGGCAGGCAGCTGCTCTCCACTCTTTCCAGCACTACAAACCGTACAGACCTACTTTCACCCATGCTTGCAACCGACAGTTAGTGTAATTAGTAAGAAAGCAATTGTAAGAATGACAGGGCTGCAGAGCGACACGTATACAGTACCAGTCAAAAGTCTGGACACAAGTTTGAATTTATTTTCTACATTCTAGAACAATACTGTACGGGATTTTTCAACAGTATATGGAATAACACATGTGGAATTAGGTAATTAAGTAACAACATCAACAACAACAGTCAGGTGTTATTTAAAGACACGAAGGTCAGCTGTCCTGGAATAACAGTATTGTCAAATGCATTTGCAAAACCCATCAAGCACCATCATGAAACTGGCTATCATGAAGACCATTTAAGAATTGCAAGACAAAAAACTTACCTCTGCACAGGGGAGAAGTTCATTTAGAGTTACCAACCTCAAAAATGACCAATTAACAAACAGCACCTCAGATTAGAGATATAAGGTACTGGAGGAACAAGAATAAAACTTGCAAACAGTAGCCAAAGCAATGGTCCAACCTTACCAGCAACCCTACCAGATGCACCATTATAATGTTATTAGTATTTATTTAGTAATTATTATTATTATTATTATTAGTAGTAGTAGTAGTAGTAGTAGTAGTAGTAGTAGTATTAATTATCTATTTTTTTGTTCCTTTATATGGAAAACTTCAGTCCACATAAATTGCGGATTTATTAATAACCTCTTTTATGATATACTACTCTCCCCTTTTTCCTCTCCACTTTATTGCACTGCAGCATTTGCAAATTAAAACCTTGACAAGCATTCAGAAAATCATTTTAACCCAATTTATATTCTTTAGAATATAATCCTTGGACATGCTTTGCATTCAGGTGAAATGAGTGCTTTTGCTCATGGTCTAATAGCAATAATCTAATGAAATGAATGATTTCTCTTAATTGAATTGATAGAAATGGTAGTGGTTCACAAAGACATTAAAAAAAAAGGTTCAGGTACGTGTTCACAAATGCTTTCTTCAGGTATGACTGATTTAAGAATGATTTCATTTCGTTGCTATAGGCCTAGAAGTGGCTAATTGCTTAATAATCAGGCAATACATTACATTTCTAACTCAATAGTTCGGTTCTTACACTTAGGAATGTTTGATTAATCTTAGTTTAAAATGGTGCTGAAAAGTGCAAGGAAAAAAAAGGTTGTTTGATTAAAAGCCCTGATGAAAGAAAACGAAAAGTCACTTGTATAAACTTTTCAGGCCCCTGCATATGATGTATAATGATTTTCTGTCAGGATCTGACGGTAAAAAAAATACACCACAGAAAGCTCATCGAT
>JAOVVA010000028.1:5459041-5503077 GCA_028565275.1 Leiocassis micropogon | reverse complement strand
CCCAACTGTCGGGCCCCTTCCTATTCCCAAAATGCGGGTAACAGAGGCCAAATCTCCTCGTTATCATACCAAAAGAGTTAAGCCCTTGCAAAAAAAAAACGACTCATGCGACCAACTTCACACAAAAACGGCCAGGCGTTCATGAGAACAAATGCAATCACAATGGCATGGCCACTCCGCTTTTCTCCCGCGCCTTTAGCAAATGCAAATAACAGCTCACCGAGATGGGATTTTCGCAGCTCTCACTAATTCCACCATTGTTCAGCTCGCGTGCAGGCGGCGAGATTGACACGCGGGTCACGTGAGGGTCCACGGCTAATTCTTTTTATTTGGAAATAAAAGAGTTTAGAATAGATTTGCAATTGTCAAAAGAGTATGACAGACTGGAGAACCTTTAAGAATACCCCAGTCTGTTAGGTGCAGTGCCGAGCATCTCATTGAAGGATTTTTTGACGCCATCTAATCCTTGTGAATGTAAGTCAGAAGGATTGTAACGTTTCAACAAAACGGGGGGGGGGGGCGGTGTCCATATGACGCATATCTCCCTAAAAACTCGCTTAAGTGGAAGTCTCCCACTTCAATACTGTATCTAAACTAATCACAGTCCATTTACAATCATTACGTCATTTAAATGTTCACTAAAACTTGCCTCTTGCCACTTGCCTCCTGGGTTGGGGTTCGAATCTGGCCTCTGGTGTGTGTGTGTGTGTGTGTGTGTGTACAGTTTGCGTGCTTTTCTGTGTCCATCAGTCAAAATTCAGGCGTAGTGTATGTATTGGGGTGTGAGTGTGAGTGATTTATGGGTTGGCACCCAATCCATAATGTCCCCCTGCCTTGTTCCCCCAGTTCCCGGGATAGGCCCCAGGTCCCCAGTGACCCTGCACAGGATATAGGGTATGGAAATAAATTAATTAATGAACCCTAGGTGAACAAGCCATAATAAAGACGAAAAATGTTTACCCTCGATTAAGTTCTACTTAAAATTCATATCAACTCTTTGTCTAAAGGAAAACTGCAAATATGAGAATTTTGTGCTGAATTCTATACGAATAAAGAAAAAAATAGATTTCAATGCACCGTTATAACTTTTCTGCAAGTTGATTCGCTGTTAGGAATTTGTATTTTGGTGGCAATGTGATGGTGGCAGATGGATTTTTCCCTTCTTTGTCCTTCCGTTGAACGGCAAGTGTTTGTCCCGTGGATGGAAAAGCGCAGAAAAGGAGCTAAGAGGAACCAAATCTCTTAAATACCCGTGACGAACCTGATCGCTCCCTAAACGCATTTTAATAGCCTATGAGGCACACCACCCCCTTCAAAAAAAAAAAAAAAAGAAGATCTGGCCAATTCATCGACCATCTTGGTTTGGTGAAAAGAGTTATACCCTATCGGTGATCGTGGCAGACACAAAGGCGCGCATGCGGAGCTGCTTTATTATGGTCCACTTAGGCGCGGCTGTGTGTGTGAAAGCGCTGCTGGATGTTTAATGCCTCCAATGGGAAACCCTGCCATGCCATTATATCCGCGGCGTTAACGAGGCCTTCATATGCCTTTGATATAATCTGACTATAGAGACATTTTCTAAATCTCGTGGGCGCTTGGCCTAAATCCTATTGGTAACGGGTTTTTTTGTTCACCTGGCATAGCAGGCGAATGGGTAAGGGAAGGAGGAGGCGCGCAGCCTGTGACATGCATCATGCATGCTAAACGAGCACAAGTACAGAGATTTCAAGGGGCGAATTACGATTCGGCTCACACGACATCTCGTGAGCAAGGATTTATAGCAAATAATCATTTTATAGGGTACTTATTCTGACTTTGTCCAACTTTAAACTGCTGCGTAAAACATACCCAACATGTAACAGTTGAGCACTAACACACACTGTAACACGCGTTCTGCAGAAATGCAAGGTTTTCATGTTTTGTGTACAAGAAACAAGATATGTTGACTCCTTATTCAAAGCTGCAGATGAACTCTGGTAACTTGGCCAAAAAGAAATAGAAAAGTGTTTGGCGACCTAGAGAAAAAAAAAGTATCCTATAGCAATTCAAGCACTTTATGTTGTTGTGCCAACTCCTCTGCTTTTAAGCAAACTCGAAACAGGCTTAGGTGTCTTTTAAACGTCCCCATTTCTCTATTCAAGGCTGGGATTGGTCACACTGGATCTCATTTGCATGCGCGCGTCTATAAACGGGGCTGCCACTGCAGTTTTCTCGAGTTGCTTTTTAAAAGCGGGCGCTGTGGCGGAGCGCGCACAGGAGAGACTCTTTGTCCTCTCTGAGTTCGGGGACCTAATGTGAAGACGATAGAATAGAAATTAAACTTGATTTGTGTTTGTTTTGTGGTTTTATCAGATTTTAGTGAAGTGGAGTGGCAGATCAGTCACTATGGGAGGAAATGCAGGCGGTCACCGATGGATGTTCTTTTTCACCTTGCTGTCATTGCCTCTCTTGCCAGCGCGAGCAGCGGGAAGAACCATGAAATATGAAACGTACGAAGAGGATGCGCCGGGCACCGTTATTGGAAACCTGGCCAAGGACATGTCCTTAAGTCCGTCCGTGGGCTCCAAGACAAATTTCAGGATGATGAAGCAGGTCAACGCATCTTTTGTTCGGCTCAGAGAAAGCGACGGGCAGCTGACTGTAGGTGAGAAGATTGACAGGGAGAGAATTTGCAAGCACTCTCCTCAGTGTGTTATTGCCTTCGATGTTGTGAGTTTCTCTAAAGAACAGTTCAAATTGATTCACGTCGAAGTGGAAGTGAAGGACATTAATGACAACGCGCCCGAGTTTCCCAGAAAGGAGTCTACGCTGGAAATTTCGGAAAACACAGCACCCGGTACCAGAATACCCCTGGATGTGGCTGTGGATGAAGACGTGGGTACCAACTACATTCAAAGCTACCAGATCTCAGTCAATAGCCACTTTACAATTGACGTGCTGAGCAGAGCGGATGGGGTTAAATATGCGGAGCTGGTACTAATGAAAGAGCTGGACAGGGAGACACAGGCGTCGTACGCGCTGGAGCTCGTGGCGACGGACGGCGGAAATCCGCCCCGGTCAGGCATCACCAAGATCAACGTCAAGGTGAAGGACTACAACGACAACAGTCCCATTTTCGAGCGCAGCCACTTTTCAGTAGAGATACCAGAGGACGCTCCAGTGGGGTTTCTGCTTTTGGATCTCAATGCAGTGGATCCCGATGAAGGTTTAAACGGCGAAGTGGTGTACGGACTCGGTAACCAAGTGCCCTCGGAGATCAGGCAACTTTTCCGCGTAGATCGGAAAACCGGGCGCATCACACTCGAGAGCCCGGTGGATTACGAGAGCAAGACAACGTACGAGTTCGATGTCCAGGCGTCCGATCTGGGTCCGAGTCCGAGTCCGCCGGCCATCTGTAAAATAGTCGTGCAGGTGCAGGACGTGAATGACAACGCACCTGAGATCACCATCACGCCGATGACGTCCATGGCGGCGGGAGTTGCGCACGTGACCGAGGCAGCCGCCAAGGACACCTTCGTGGCTCTTATCAGTACTTCGGACCGGGACTCAGGAGTCAACGGACAGGTCCACTGCACCCTCTATGGGCACGATCACTTCCGACTCCAGCAGGCGTACGAGGACAGCTACATGATCGTCACCACAGCTCCTCTGGACAGGGAAAAAATACCCGAGTATAATCTGACAGTGGTGGCTGAAGATCTTGGGTCTCCGCCGTTCCGCACGATCACCCAGTACACCGTTAGACTGACTGATGAAAACGACAACGCGCCCATATTCAGCAAAGTCGCCTATGAAGTGTCGCTCGTGGAAAACAACGCACCGGGCGCGTACATCACCACGGTGGTGGCGCGCGACTCGGACACGGGACAAAACAGCAAAGTGAGTTACAAACTCGCGGAAACCTACGTGATGGGCTCCCCTGTGTCCACATTCGTCTCTCTGGACCCCGCCACTGGCTCCCTTTACGCGCTGAGAAGTTTCAATTACGAAGTTCTCAAGCATCTCGAGCTGCGCGTTCATGCGAGTGACGGCGGCGCGCCTCAGCTGCACGGCACCGCCACCATCAACCTGAAAATAGTCGATCAGAACGACAACGCTCCCGTTATCGTCCATCCGGCGCTCAGTAACGGCTCTGTGGACGTCCTCTTGCCTAAAGACGCCCCGTCGGGGTACGTTATCACGCAGATCAAGGCGAGAGACGCCGACGAGGGCATTAACGCAGAGCTCTCCTTCCAGATGACCTCGTCCGAAGCAGGCGCGCTTTCTGTCAACAAAGTCAGCGGGGAGATCTACGTGAACCATGAAGGTGCTTACGACGTGGGCGAGACGATTAAAGCCACGGTGACGGTGAGCGACCACGGCAGACCCTCTCTCACTTCTACAGCCGTTATCCGTTTCAAGGTAATCGCCGGCGCTCCGAAAGGTGACCGTAACCTGTACAAAAACGCCGACAGCGCTGACGAAGGGCACGACTGGGATCTGTCAGTGGTCATCATCGTGGTTCTGGCTGGAAGCTGCACGCTTTTGCTTTTAGCCATTATTTTAATAGCGACCACTTGCAATAAGCGCAAACTAGACAAGAGGCATGACGGATTCGAAGATGAGAAGGAAGAGGACGTGAATCTGCACGTAGAGAAAAATAACAGCGACCCGCTGATTCCAGTTCACAATGAAAACGTGTTTGATGCACAGCCCTACTCAAACAAACCTGCTTTTACCGGATCCGTTCAAGTGAGCAATGATGAGTGCTGTAGTTCTGAAGACGGAATCGAACCCGCGTACGAGACAGAGGACAAAAGCTCCGGACCGAAATTAGACGTAAGCTTTCCTTTTTAATAAATCCTTTGTTATAACCTTGAGTGTAGCACTCTTTTGTCTGCCTTGACTCAACTATTGACTTGAATCAGGTGTTGTGTTTGGTAACTGTGCAAAGCAAAAACTAAAAAAAAAATGTTATTTATGCACCTATGCTTTGTTTCTTACTTTATGCTGATTGTGTATGTTTTTTTTGTTCCAACAGGGATATTTAACACTGCCTGGTTATGGCAAAGAAGCTGTAAGACCGATTACAATATGGAAGGGCAACTCATACACAACAATTTCAGCACGAGATCCTCAGTTCAGTGGGAAGGACAGTGGCAAAGGGGACAGTGACTTCAATGACAGTGATTCAGACATAAGTGGAGATGGCCTGAAGAAGGACGGACACCAACACAATGCCCAAGATGGTAAATGAGCTTGTTATTGTATAGTATTTTGATCAATCCAGTCCTGAAGCAGCTCTATCCATATCCATATTTTCCACACCTGAAAGATCTGAGCCAGGTAAGCCACTTTTATCTGGATCAGATTTGTGTCAGGGTATAGAAAGAGAATTATGGATGAGATGTCCAATGGACTGGATTGAAAATCTTTTGCTTAACGGATAAAATGAATTGTGAAGTAAGTGCTAACCATGCTTTTTGTCCTGTTCTTTCCAGCTCTGTGGGCATGCACAAGCGAGTGCAGGATCCTCGGCCATTCAGACCGCTGCTGGAGTCCAAATGCCGCCAGGATGAACAGCAATTCCAGACAGCATCTGTCTACATTTGCTAAGGCAGGCTCGCTTCCAAGGGACACCCTTAGAAGAGAGAACTATTACCAAGCACACATCCCCAAAACAGTGGGCTTGCAGAGCGTTTATGAAAGAGTGCTACACCAGGAGTATGTCATTGTTCCCCCACCCCAGCCAAGCAGGGTGCAAGATATCAATGATGTCACCATCCCAGTATATTCTCCCACAACAGCACGCTGTTCCACTTCCACAAATGAAGTCTAAGGGATCCAACATAAGATATCCTGCAACAAAAAAAAAATCTATATGGCCAGATGAAAAATGTATAAGCATAAATATTTGCCTAATTTAAGAAAAAAAGTGTTTGTCTTAATTTTATGAAAATGTTAAGCAATCACCTGATATTGTGCGAAATCATGTAAATAGTATGCAAGTTTGTAAATACAGAGTCTATTTTTATATTATTGATAAGTAAAACTGGTTATTGAGATTATATCCTTTATATTAAAAGCATGTCACTTATTTAAAAAAAAGAAAAAGCTTTTCATGGTTGGAAAACTATCAAGTTGATAAATGTGCAAACACTGAATGTGAGATGTGACTTTTTGATTTATTTCTCTCGCTGTGTTGTAAAAAAATAAACATTGAAAATCGATTTTCTTGCGTCCCTTTTCAGGCTCACTGAGATGAAATCATTTTTGAATTCTGATAAATATGTTTAAGAACAGAGGATGGCGCTGTTTGCATGCTTTGAGCGAGTTGATGCCGAAAACAGAGGCTGAAATCAATCTTCAAAGCACACAGACCATTCTATTTTCAGTAATGTAAATGTCACCAAGGTAAGGTCAGTAAGGTTTCACTAGGTAAGCAAATTAATTAGTCTCTAGTCTCTCTCTCTCTCTCTCTCTCTGTTGTGATAAGACGTTAAACATTTTTGATTCCTTGTTTGACCTTGGACATCTGTGCATGCTTGAAGGACATATTAGTCAAATTGTCCCTAACCTTCATTTGCATACTTAAATATAAGAAAATCTGCCAGATTGTTATGATCACAGCTACTGGATATGCCCACATGAGAATGACATCTCAGTTTTTGCATGCACACAGCAAATAACCCAATGTTGCCTTCGACCATGACACAGGGTTTAAACCTATCCTACTGGACAAGAAAGAACAATGCGAGTTCATTCTTTACTGCATGAGATAATTCAGTACTGTATTCTGAGGTTATGTTAATTCAGTTAAAACATAACATGGAGCAATTGTAATTTCATGGAGTGAGTCCATTAACTAATAAAAGCACACATGCATTAAAATTATATTCTGCACTCACAAAAAAACATAAAGGTTTAATAGAATATTTTAAAGGTCTTTCAGATTGTTATATCAATGCAACTAGTAAAAGTGGCTACACTTATGTAACACAGTATTTACAGTGAAACCTTTTCCTTTTAGTCTGTTAGAGAAATAAACTGATCAGCCATAACATTACAGTCAGCCACCTAATATTGAGTAGGTCCCCCTTTTCCAACCAAAAGGTAATAACCTATGCATTCTGATACCTTTCTATTGGAGTCTGGGAGTAACTACAGACTGGGAACACTTCACAAGAGCTGCAATTTTGGAGTTGCTCTGACCCAGTAGTCTAGTTATTACAATTTCTCACAATTTCTTCTTCTCACAGGAGCTTCATTTTCAATGTCTCCTTAAAATGCTGGCTGGAAGTATATGGGACACATTAGTCAGCAAGTGAACTTTTTTTCCTAAAATTGATGTGTTAGAAGCAGAAAAAATGTCAGGACATACCAAAAGTGATCCAAGGAAGGAAAACCGGTGAACTGGCTGACGGGGTCATGGGTGGCCAAGGCTCACTGATGCAAATGGGGAGTGAAGGCTGGCCTGTGTAGTCCGATCCAATAGAAGAGCTAGTGTAGATGATATTGATGAAAAAGTTAATGCTGGTTCTGATAGAAAGGTGTCAGAGCACACAGTGCATTACTTTTATGGAGGCAAAAGGTGGACCTGGTCAATATTAGGCAGGTGATCATAATGTTATGGCTGATTGGTGTATGTACTGTATAAGTACTTCTATAACATTAAAATCCCAAAACATAAATTATAATCTATGGTGCATATTTAAATTCGACTAGATACAAATCAATCAAATCAAGGCAAATGATTTACTTTCATGACTGACTCTTAGGCTGCCAGAAAAAAACCAAACCCCTCGTTTTTTTCCACTGCTTTTAAACATGCCACAAAGTCATGCAAGAGGGCCTTCCCAAGCATGCGCAATCTTACATCCTCACGTCACAAACCCCATTCCTAACTTCTCCCCTTCTCCCCTGTCTGCAAAAACTGAACACTGTGACAGAAGTCTACAACCAGCCATGGAGGAGACCTCTGAGAAAATCCCTATTGCTTTAGCCGGACCTGAGGATTTACAACAATTCATGCCTCCTGTAAGTCATCTACATGCAATAATCACTTTAAATCAATAGCCTATCTAATTTATTCAGCACAATATATGCAAAAACAACAATAACAAAAATCACTACAAGCATATATGTTTTGTAAATTGCAAATATAGAAACAGTTTTTTTTTTAAGTTCTAGACTGGAAATAACACTTGAGTTAAAGTCTTTATGTTTGATAAATGAGTTTCTGGGTAGATCAAGAGCCAAGGTTACTTAATTGCGCATCCATAGTCGACTTCATGATATGTATATGTAATTCGTGTATTTGTCTACTGTTAAAACATTTGAATGCCTGAAACGCCAGAGGACGGTTTATAAATGTTGGATGGTGTTGCAGGCGTACGCTGTCGCCGTGAAGCCCTCGAGCTCCGTGCGCGCACTTAAGATCGCCGTGGGCGCGCTGAGTATCGGGGCCGCGCTCCTGCTGCTCGGAGCCGTGGGTGCCTTTTACTTCTGGAACAACAACGACAAGCTTGTAAGACAGTGGATTCCGTTTCTCATCTCATTCTTTACCTGTCTTATTTTTTTTTTTCATGTAAACTATAGGGTTCAATATGTGAATCATTTGTTGTTTGGCTGAATATCAGTGCAAGATGGTCTAGCCGATGCGCAAGGTCCGAGAGGTGGAGAATATTTACATGCTGCAGGGCTTACCTTAGGCTTAAAGCATCCGCGTAAAACAAAAGGTCACTAAGTAACGTTAACACCTATAAACTCGTTGTTAAATTTACTTACAGGATTGAACACACTTGGTGCTGAACTCTTACAGTTTTGCATCAACTCTTAATGTCAAATCAGCTCTTAGTGCTCAATGAAGTTATTGTAGTTAAAGTTCATGTAGTTAAACTTGTAGATGGAAAAATACTATAGACGGGTGATTACAAAACAGAGACCAGTCTTTGTTAGTGGATTGCTGATGAAGGATTTTTGTATTAGAATTTTTTTAGGCTTCATCAAAATGTGCATTTATAATATATATGGTGTTTGTACCACTGTTGCCTTCCTTGCACCTCCAGGGTCCGGGTTCAATTCCCACCTTGAGGTCTGTTTGCATGGAGTTTGCATGTTCTCCCCATGCTTGGTGGTTTTTTTCCGGGTACTCTGGTTTTCTTCCACAGTCCAAAGAAATGCAGATTAGGGTAAATGCCGTTCCCAAATTGGCCGCAGTGTGTGAATGAATGCGTGAATGTTGACCGGAGGTCCTCTACCACGGTCGTAAAATAGGAATAAATACAATGGTTCACCATTGGCTTCCACAGCCCCTTGTTGGTTTGGACTACAGAGGTTCTTATATATATGGTAGATCATTAAATCACATTATATATGCGTGTTTTTGCGTATATATATATATATATATATATATATATATATATATATATACTGTCGGTCTTATAGTAAAATATATATACACTATAAGACCGACAGTTATCAACATTTTGACAATTCCTCTGCAATAAACTCTAAGTAGATTTGTAGAAGAAACTGAGAACACTTGAAGTTCACCTCCAGAAACAAGTTTTCAGGGATATATTGTATGTCATGACAGTTGTGCTGAGTGGGCTGAGTGAGTTTAAAGCCTTTTTCAAAGTTGCTATGTTTATGTTACTGCTGAGGTTTGACATTTTTAATGACTACAGCTTAAGAGCAAATATGCTATAGGCGTATTTATTTAAAAATCTTCAAAATCTCCACACTGTTCACTTTACTCAAACAGTGTTCATTTGTGTACGTCATAGCCCAACCAACGTGGCCCTATAATTCAACACTGTAGGGGAGTTTCATTTACCAGCAGCTAGACTAATATTTTTGTAGCCCGGGTCCACAACGAAGCTTGTGGTTTAGGTTTGCTTTCTGCTAATATTTTAATAGGAAAATATGGATTTGGAGTTGCTTCATGGCTTAAGGATGTTGACCAAATGATAGCTTTTTAGCAGTTTTCCATGTTGGATCCATGCCAATAAATAATAGCATGATTCAGTGATCATTTTGTTGGCACCAAGTTTCGTCTAAGTAGCAGCCATCTGCATTTCTTGCTATAAATCTTATGGTTAATGTGAAAAGACCCCTTTATGTAACCACCTCCATACATTGCAATAACTCACAAGCCCACCCTGCCAAGTAGGAGGAAATATGGGCTAGGCTTCATTTAGCAAAAATAAATTCTAAAAATATAGCTTTGGTAGTTTATAATGATAGCAGATGAAAAATATCCACCAACAAAAGAATTTATTGAACTCTTAACAGATTTGGATTTTTTTGTTGCTCCCCTGGTCCATATGTTATTTTATTTTTTCGGTGAAAATGACATGAGGAAAATTGAAGTGATCTAAAGATCGGTAGCTGTAATAATACATACACAAAAATTCAATAAATTGATGGAGGAGTGAAACAAAGTTAACAACCGTAATTTGCTCATCAACCTTTGTTGATTTGTCTTGCCTTGTTTACTGTTAAAAAGTGCATGTAACCATTAAAATGCATTAAACTACCGCATCTCAGGAAACATTCGCCCACAACAGATTTCTCTACTAACAATGTCTGGATTTTGCTCTTAAGTAAGCAATAGGATTTTTTTCTTATATGAAATTGAATACATTATTTACATACTGTATCAAAATATCATTGAAAAGAAACAAGAGAATGTGCTTGACTTTGCACTTCTTTGTTTCAAGCATGATATGTTAAATGCATTTATACAATAAAGCAAAAAAAAAAACATAAATTCTTAAATTTCAAGGTAAGATTCAAAAAAGGGTTACTTCAGGCAAAACAATTGTTTTCTAAGAGTGGTAGGTATGATTTAGTAATGTTTTAGTTGCACATAGTTTGTAAAAAGAATGGGAAAAAAATTAAATTAAATGAAATTTTAATTTATTATCATTTTGTCTCTTACAGGTGTACAGTGTCCACTATAGCATGAGCATTGACGGTAAAGTGGAGGCGGGCTCCATGGAGATTGATCCACTGAACAACTTGGAAAGGTTCACAACAGGAAGCAAAAATGATGAAGCAGTTGAAGTCCATGATTTTCAAATTGTAAGCTTTCAGACACATTTATCCTTTTTTGAATACACAAGAACACATTAAACTCTATGTAACACTTTTTCATTTTATTATTAAATTAATAATAATGAATAATAACATGTTATAATTAAATTAATTACAATGACTTTTCTAAAACACTGCTTATCACACTGAGAACACCATCGCTATGGAGAAGCACGGTGGTGGTAGAACCATCTTGAATGTTACCCTTGCCTTTTAGTTGTTTCTGTACCTAAAACACTAGGTAGAGTCAATATTTTGCCTTAGTCTTTTCATGTTTAAATAATGAATTAAATAACGCTCCAAAAGATATTTCTAATCAAGGCTCATACATCAGTCCTGGATTTGTTTTTGATGATCTTTGATCTTTATCATGCCCCACTTCAGGGTTAGGGTATTTTTTTGTAGACTCATGCCACATAATTCCAATTATGTCCATTTCAATTCTAAGGTGTAGGACTATAAAATGCAACAGTAAATAGGTTACGAATATGGTTAAACCTTCTAAATTAGTAGCTGTTGACGTCTTTATTTATATAAAATCCACCAACTTAAAAATCCATATGAAGATTGGGTTGGAATACAAATATTTTATCGGAATGCCTTATGTTTTCTTAGATGCCATAACTTAACAAGTGTCTTCTGTTCCCAGGGAATTACTGGTATCCGGTTTGCTGGTGGAGAGAAATGCTACATCAAGAGTGAGGCCAAAGGTCATCTTCCAGACTTGGAATCTCTGAACAAGGAGTTCCTGACAGATGTCTTGGTAAGTTGAGCCATCAATTTCTACAACTAGATTTTCTCCCATCTGTATCGCTTTATTTACTGGCATGCTGTTGTCAAATATCTGCTTTTGTACCTAATTGATAAAGATGAATCAATACAAATTCACAACAAAAAAAATGCCATTATGGGATCAAACATCCATAGTTTGACAGCATGAATGTAAACACTTCTAAATTCCATGCCTTACGGATAATGGCGATGTCTAAACGATAAAGGAATGTCTTAATCATTTTTGGATAGGCGATTAAACATATTCAACACCCAAAGAATTTACTGAACCCTCAATAGATTAGGATTTCTTGTTGCTCCCCGGTTCCATATGTTATTGTACTTTGGGTGAAAAAGACATGAAGGAAATTGAAGTGATTGATTACACACACACAGCCATTCCTTTTGGCAGAGCCAACACAGGAGTGGCAGTTAGCGATTCTGCCTGAGGTACTTCCATCCAGTTTTTTCAAACACGAACAAGTCCACAACTCGGGAGACCCCTAAAAAGCTGCTGGCGGCTCGTTTTTTAGGAGCGCTGCCAAGACCGGGCTCCAAATTAGAGCTCCGATGCCCCTTCACCTCACAGCTGCAGCATTCATTTCGCATTGTGAATTTTAAGACGATACTCTGGAAACAGCCGTGACTGTGAAGTTGCTCTATTCTTTTTCAAGCACGCATCCATCTTTAAATGATTTAATGCAAATGGCCACTTGAATATTCATGCAGCGTATGTGTTTTACAACGTGCTTGCTGGGCTGCACTGATAAGGGTGGTCCTGTCAAATGTGAGGCTTTGCAGCATCTTACGGCGTTATATGTGTGGCTGGGAGAAAAGTATGAAATGGATGGGACACAGTCAGTGAAATGAATGAGTGACTGGGTGCCGCTATGAGTTACTATACATGATGCTTGACATATCCTTTTTTTTGCCTATGAAGGTTGAAGGGATAAAACGTTTCACAGCAAAGTATCCATGGACAAATCTAAACAGTCTTAGAAATCAGTGCATACTTTAAAAGTAAAAACAGATTAAGGATGCATTGATGCCATGCTCTATGGTGCCTGTGGATATTGAACCTGATACCACTCGTAATCTACTCACTGGTAATCAATCAGAGATGTCATGGAAACATGTTAATTAGCTCTGTTTAGTTTCCCCTGTTTAGACAATGGTCACATTTCCAAAATATATATGCTACTAGGAGGTGAAAGCAGAATGGTTAGACTGGTTTAAGCTGACAGGAAGTCAGAAACAGTTCAAATAATCATTATTTACAGTCATGGTGAGCAGGAAAGCATTTCAAATTGCACAAACCAAAGAACCTTGATGTGAAGGGACTCAACAGGAGAAGACCTCATTCTTTTTTAGCCAAGAACAGAAACATGAAGCTACAATGGGTCACAGGTTCACCAAATCTGGCCAGTTGAAGATAATAAAGTAGACAGTTGCTGTAGGAAGATGCAGTAACACACTAGGTATATGTCACATAGTATTACAGTGCTGTAAATTTAGTTTTTTTTTTTTGTTTGTTTTTTTTGCATAGAAATTACTAGTAAAAATGCAGTTTTTAAATAATGATTTCACTTATTAAGGGAAACTGTCCAAACCTACCTGGCCCTATGTGAAAAGTAATCCCCCCTGCCTCATATTTGGCACAAACATCTTGATTATCCCTAAGACTAATGAGACCAATATTTGGAACTATTTGGAAGATGTGTGTCCTGTTACATCTGTCGTAAAAGCAACAGCATTTCATAAAAAAGACTCCATCTCAGCAGTCAAACATGGTGGTGAGGCTACTTTGCAGCTTCAAGACCAGGATGGAACCATGAATTCTGCAATCTACCAGAAAGTTCTGAAGGAGAATATCCAGCCATCAGTTTCTGACCTCAAGCTCAAGCGCACTTGGGTTCTGCAGCAGGGCAATGATCCAAAACACACCAGCAAGTTCACCTCTGAATAGCTAAAAAAAAAAGAAGATATAAAATTTCCAGAAAAAATAATAAGGTTTTGAAGTGGACCAATCAAAATCCGGACTTTAACTCAATTGAGATGCTGTGGCATGACCTTAAACAGACAGTTCATGCTTAAAAACGCACCAAGCATGAACCGAATTGAATTTAAACAATTCTGCAGGGAAGCAGCATTCACCACAGCAATGTGAAATGATGATTGCCCTCACTCACTCACTCGCTCACTCATTGTCTATACCGCTTTATCCTGTAATCAGGGGGTCCTGGAGCCTATCCAAGGAGGCTTAGGGCACAAGGCAGGGTACACCCTGGACAGGGTGCCAATCCATCACAGGGCACGCACACATACATGCTCTATGGGCAGTTTGGGAAAGCCAATTAGCCTAATCTGTAGGTCTTTGGGAGGAAACCGGAGTACCCAGAGGAAACCCACCAAGCACGGGTAGAGCATGCAAACTCCATTCACACAGAGACAGGAATCGAGCCTGGACGGGAATAAAACCCGGACCCTGGAGGTGCTAGGCGGTGGTGACCACTACACCACCTTGCCGCCATGGTGATTGCCAATTATCGCACATACTTTATTGTGGTTGGTGTCACCAAGGGTGGAACAATTATATTATTAGTATAATTAATAATTAATAGGATATTAGTTTAGGGGCCAATTACCTTTTCACATAAGGCCATGCAGGTTTGGACAGCTTTTAACCTTTAATACATGACATCAACATTTAAACTGCATTTTGTATTTACTCAGGTTATCTTTGTATAGCATTAAAATTAGTTGATGATCTGAGTTATTTAATCAGATATCATAGCATCTGAGCAATTTTGAATACATTCTTAATAAAATGTATTCAAAAAAGAATTTTGCAAAGAGAACTTAGTGCAGGGACATGTTTCTCCTGCGACTTATGGGGAGAGCGTCAAAGATTGACATCGCTCTGTGGATGATAGGATCCTTTATATAAAGTGTAACTTTTTGTTTTGGCATCATTGTGTTCATAATACAAGGCATGAGAATTTATGATTTTCTAAATGAGGGTCTCCCAACACTAATGAAGCCTTGGGCTGTTTTGTTGGAGCATGTGTAGCTAGACACATTAATGAACAGCAAACCCAAAGGTATAATTAATCGCATGTATATTTGGATGCCCACAGGAGGAAGAGGTCATGCCTGCCAGGTTCGAAGAAGACTCTCTCATCTGGGTCGCAGCCGATCAGCCTCTGAATGACAACGACTTCCTCAGCGACAAAATCCTGGACCTCTGCAAAGACGTGCCCATCTTCTGGCTGCGTCCTACCTACCCAAACAGTAGAACAGCTTCTTATTGCTAATCCTTGTTTGTCTGTCCTCACTGTATCTTGGCATATTTTCAAGTTTAACGAGAGTGGTACAGGTACTATAAAACTGCTGCCCTTGCTCAAAAGTGAAGGTTCCTCAGAGAGTGCTTTGACTCATTTCAAGCAATTCTTAAAGGGGCCCTATGATGAAAAATTCACTTTTTAGTCATTTTTAGACATTCAGATGGGCCTCAAGTGTGCAGGAAAAAAAAAAAAAACCTGTCTTTTTGTCATTTTTCAATTGTTGTATTGGCTGGGGTTTTAAAAGTCAATCATATTTCCCCCTAATGTGACCTCATATAAGAATAGTCCCTCCCCCGACTTTTGTAGGAGGAGTATAACAAACAGGAGTTGATATATGATATAATAGGAGATGATATATGAGTTCTGCATAACATTACTTAAGCTTTCATTGTAATGGTGTAGTGTCATACCATCACATGACTTTTTCAGGGGATGAAATAAACCACAACCATAAGGTTAAAGGGCTATACAATTTCAAAAATAAATGATTGAAGGCACCATAACCCATGTCTTGCTCAGAGACTTTATGTAGAACACATGGCAGAACTCTGGACGGGAGGTGAGAAACTATAAGATCAAACAAATTACAAGACAACAGTCCCATTAGTCAGCAGCATGAGGCATAATTGACAACAGGTCATTAATCATGCAACGCTGCTGGTATATTGTGCTATTATTTCACATAATGTTGAAAAATGATGACATTAAACCATTGCAGTGGCAGGTCAAGTAGCAAATTATTTGGCTACAAAAGTGCTAGAACATTTCTAAGATGTTACTATACTATACTATACTATACTATAGAACAGGACCTACCAAAAAAAAGAATGATTGGTTCTGATGCTGACACACATCAACATCAATAACATAAATAAAAAGTCTGCGGTATAATAGTCCATATCATAGTATACCAGGATATCATCACAACCCAACTCAACATGACTTATGAATAAACAGAAAATCTTACATCTTACAATCTTACACTGTACATTTAAAGAATTATTATTATTATAATTATAATAATAATAATAATTATTATTATTATCATAGCTGTTTGGCATAATCATGTCGACTGTCTATTGCAGCAGAGCAGAAGAAACCAGTACCAAGAGCGAGACGACAGGCTCCGGAAGACAAAGATGACACCGCTCCATTCAACCCTAACAACCCTTACCATGTGAGTGTCATTTAGTTAGGAAAGTTTTTCCTCATGACAGTTGTATTGGTACCAGATGAACCAGAGGGAGAAGGGAGAAGGGAGAAATGTAAAACTGAATTATCATGCAGAAGTCACATTGGATTTCAAAAAGCGACCCCTGTATGACTGACAGCTTTAATGTAACAGTAGCTGTACCGCCTGCAGCCATACTTAACATGGCAGTAATTTCAATAAAAAGTGAATATCCAATTGTATTCACTCTGACCCTTGGGGCCAGATTGCTGCACAGCAATATTTCAGGACTGTCAGTTTAGAGCTCGCCAGTCGATACTTGTCTACATCAATTGTGGACCACCAAACATGCAATTTTATGCATATTTTTGGCCCATAGTTATTTTTTCGGAGAAAAACAAACACGATATATCCATTAATTGCCCACTTTATTACGTACAGCTGTACAACTGCTTGGTTATCTAAACAATCACACGGCATCAACTCAATGCATTGAAGCGGTAAAGACGATCTGCTGAAATTCAAACTGAGCATCAGAATGAGGAAGAAAGTTGATGTAAGTCGGTGTGAGCGGTGCATGGTTGTTTATGCCAGACGAGCTGGTCTGAGTACTGAGTATTTCTGAAACCTACTAGCTAGGATTTTCATCCACCACCATGGTTTACAGAGAATGGTCTGAAAAAGAGAAAATATCCAGTGAGCGTCGGTGCTCTGGGAAAACAAAAGGTCTCGTTGATGCCAAAGGTCAGTGGAGAATGGTCAGACCGGATCGAGCTGATAAGAAGGCAACAGTAACTCAAATAATATCTCATTACAACCGAGGTATGTCAAAGAGCATTTCTGAATGCACAACACATTGAACCTTGAAGCAAATATGCTGCAGCAGCAGAAGACAACAGGCTTAGTGGTTAGCACTGTCGAGGTCCTGGACTCAATTCTCACGTGGGGTTTGTGTGCATGGAGTTTGCATGTTCTCCCCATGCTTGGTGGGTTTTCTCCCACAGTCCAAAAACATGCAGATTAGGCTAACTGGCGTACCCAAATTCCCCATAGTGTGTGAATGTTGTCCTACCATGGTCGTACAAAATGGGGATAAATACAATGGTCACCATTGGCCTCCATGGTTCCTGGTTGGACTACAGAGGTTCCTATATGGATGGATGGATGGATGGATGAATGAATGGATGGATGGAATTCCCATAGGCTCACCAAAATGTGACAATAGCAGATTGCCTGGACAGACGAGTCTCAATTTCTGTTGCGATATTCAGATTGTAGGGTCAGAATTTGGCATAAACAACATAAAATCTTAAACCCATCCTGCCTTGTATCAACACTCCAGGCTAGTGGTGGTGGTTTGATGGAGTGGAGATATTTTCTTGGCATACTTTCGGCTCCTTAGTACAAGTTAGAATCTTTTTAATGCCACATCCTACGTTGGTATTGTTGCTGAGAAGGTCCATCCCTTTATGACCAGCAGAATAACATGTCACCAAGCTAAAACCATCTCAAACTGTTTTCTTGAACACGACAATGAGTTCAATGTACTCAAGTGGCCTTCTTAGTCACCAGATCTCATTTCAATAGAGCTCCTTTGGGAATGTGGTGAAACATGAGATTTTGCTGGACAGATTTGCAGTGACTGTGTGATGCTATGGCCTTCCCCAAACATTTATCACAGAATTTGAAGAGCACACTTCTTTTTAAGCTGTAGCATTAAAATGTTCTGCATGACTATGCCCCTTTGCACAAAGAGACCCCAGTTAAAGTTCACAAAATTGGTGTGAAACTCAAGTGGCCTGAACAGAGCACTGACTGCATGGCAGATCATCTTTCCCAACATGAGAAATGCTTTTGTGGGTGAATAAGCCGAAATCCACAGAACATTACACAATCCTGTTTGAAGGATTCTATAGCAGCAAAGGAGAAACCATGCATGCATACCATCCATACATTCTGTGTAGGGTCACATTGAGCATGCCAACTCATTGCCAGGCACAAGCTCACACACTTATAAACTTATCATACATGATGGGCCATATTGAAATGCCAATTCATTAGAAATGGTACCATTTAAAAAGTAAACATTATTTTTTAGGGGTAAGACTTAAGCACAGCAGGTGGCACCGGTTCTTTTAATGAAAAATATTGACAACCCATGATGATGGAACAATGATCTTGATCTATTGTGTTTGGCTCAACAGCAGCGCCGTGGAGAGGGTGAGGACGGCCCCATGACGGTTGACACGATGCTGGACCACACAGGAGTGTGCTGCGCTGAGTGCCGCCGTAGCTATACACACTGCATGCGCGTCTGCGAGCCCCTGGGTGGCTACGAACCATATCCATACCATTTCAGAGGCTGCAGGCGAGTGTGCCGTCTCATCATGCCATGCAGCTGGTGGGTGGCTCGCATCATGGGACTCGTCTAAAGGCTCTGTAGTGGATGAACTCGTACGCGAAGAAAGATCGTTTCCGAAAGAGAAGCCTCTTTACAAGTATCATGTTGTACAAACAAACTTTCCATTTATGACGGGGTCTAAAGAATTACAATTCCAGTAGGGTTCAGTATGATAGCCTGATTAAGTCATATCAGCATTGTTGGAGAACAAAGTGCAGAAAGTTGGTTTGGCTTAAAATATGGACCCGGAAAGAATTTTAATGTATAGTTTTGCTTAATGCACAACCAGGACATATTTGGTCTAAAATGTACTTCGGACCTGAAGTTATTTTGAAAATGTAGTTATTTTTTACTGGTGCTATCAAGCTAATAAGCAATGAAAGTCTCTCTTGTCCACAGTAAATGAGATGTGAATTAAAGTAAAATATTCTTTTTCCTTTGATGTAAATATATGTAATAAATTGCTTCAGAGAGCAGCAGGCAAGTCTTTGAACAGAACCAAAGTATTAATGCCTATACGAGATATTAAGATATACTTGCTAGCTTTAAAACCATTTTGTTTCCATGGATATTGCTTTTGATGCAACATAAAACAATTTTTGCCCTTTCTTATGTTGACTTCAGACAAGTATTGCTGCCTTCAACATGCCTTTTTCAATATAAAGCCAAAGTGTAATAAAGGTCTTTTTCTATATTAGAAATGTGTGTTACATTGTCTCTGCTTCAACAAATATTTTGCTTAGTGCTGAAAGCCAGAACAGGAGGAAAAAAACATGGAAAAAGAAAAAAATCACTATAAGTTAATAAACAAGGCCGGAGCTTTTTATTGCCTAGTTCTTTCATGGTTTGAGATTAGACCCATATTGCAAATGGTTGAGTTTCTTTTCATGTCGGAGTATAGACGCTTAATAAAATAGAGGGAAAAAATTACTTAAATGAGTTAAAAAAAATTTACACTAATGCCATAAAATGCTCCTGCTTGATTAGCTTCATTGCTCACTTTAACCAATTACTTAAAAGGTTATTTTGTTTATCAGATAAATATAAAATACTCACTGAACTAAAGCAAACAAATCTATTTATTATTTCTTTTTTTTAACCAAATGTGGAAAGTAATTGCTTCATGAACCAAACATCATTTAGGCCCTTCATGAAAGCTTTGCATCAAATATTCCAAGTGTGACAGAAGACAGAATTTCTCAGTGTGAGGCTTAATAAACCATTTTGAATATGGAAAAAAATAGAGGGCTCATATTTCCAGACCAAGAGAAAAATTTATTTACAATGTGTTTTAATAATATTCAAGGGGGGAAAAAAAAACAACTTCTGTAATACATTGTAAAAATTGCCGAAATGTGTACTGATCCATGTCTGCTTAACAGGTGACGAGTGATACTCAAAAAGGTTGAATAACGTCAGAGAGATTATGTTTGCGACAGTCAGTCTCCATTTAGAGACTGCTTAAAAAAAACAAAAACAAAATAAGGGCAAAGAAAATGTTCGTGTATTATAAGACTAAAACATCGAGGGGTGGTTCTTAGACACAGATGAACTTTCATCCTAGACCAATCTTTAGTGTCACCAGTGAATATTTACGAGCAATAAACAAGTGTTCACTGTAACTTTTTGCCCCAGCTTGTGATTACGCAATTAGGTCTGAAGGTTTGAAGTCAAATGTGAAGAGGACATAATGTGAAGATAATGAAGCGAAGCCCAGAGTTGTGAGCTGATGATGGAACTGTATGTCTCTTGATATGATCATGCCAATTTCCTTCAATATTGCTTATACTCCATATCATCAGGGGGATTAACGTCTACTTTCCGTTTGCCCACGTCTGTCCAGTTAGTACTGAGAACGGTGCCTCCTGATTCCATCTGTGTAAACATAAAAAAAAAAAAATTCATTTTCTCTCGCATACATGGGAAGTGGATAAAGCTCAATGTGTGATGCTGTGTCACAAGAATGAAGTACAATTTTAAATAGTGTGCTCCTCACAAAACAATCCACATGCATGCTACATAAATAAAGCAAAGATGATTGCAAATTTATTTCCATTTTCCCAGTAAATACTAAGCAATGGTTCCACGGAGTTCACAACAATAAAAAACATAATACAAATAATATTGCGCACACACATTGTTCCAAAACAGCCATAAACTTACACAATATGATGGCCAGTTTAGGTATGAAAATGATTCCACATGCTACCAGAACCGTTCTTTCACAACTTAAGTAATTATAGATGTGATACGAGCATAACACTGCCTCCAAAGGCAGAATTATTAAACTTGCACAGGTAACACATCATCTTTGCAGGTTCAGGATACTGTTGGCATGTGGAGACACTGATGAGTTAAAAAAAAACAAAAAAAAAAAAAACTATAGCATAAAACTTATGATATATTCATAAGTTTTATATTTAAGTTTCGCAAGATATATTTTCATGATGAGCAAAACTGAAAGCATTAACGAGATTTTAATCACATATTTTGCACATCATAATAATGACAAATCCACAGTTCATAAATTAAACATTAAAGACTCCAAACATAGCATGCTATATCAGACACATGATCAGGAGAGGTTACACAAGTGTCCCATCTGCTGGATTCTCTGGAAATTTGGGGTACGCAATTATTTTCTTTAGTCTATTAACTGTCCATACTTTTTTTTTTTTTTTTAGTTTAAATCTTCAAATCTACTTTATTCATTTTCTGAGCAACCCTAACAAGCACTGGAGCCTTCAGTTTCCCAGTGGGAAGTAAGCTGCTAATAATTTCTATTTCTATCACAGTTTATAATTTGGTATGAAACCTGAAGAAGATCCTACAGGCTGAACATTTGGAATAGTATGTCCTGTGTATTGATCCTTTTTCTAATGCATTCCTTCCCAATAATGTTTATATGCTATTGCGCAACAAAAAGAAAAAAAAAAAGGAAAAAAAAGGTATTCCTTGTATTCCAAGCCATGACTTACAAAGGATTTGTTCATGGCTCTCTTGACCTCATCCGAGCCGTCACAGTAGATCTGCTGGAACAGCTTATTCAGTGCTGCATCTCCCTCTAGCTTCTCATTCTTCTCTTCCTCCTTAATATCAACCACCAACTTGTCCCAGTTGCGGGTGTAGTGGGAGGATGATGGGTATTGGTCTAAAATGAGAATACAGAAATAACAAGAGACGAGCAGAAATTGAGAGCGGGGAATTGTCAGACTGACTATTTCTGAAAGGAGGAGATACGTGCTTCTTGATACTGACTCGTAGAGGGAGAAAAGTGATTCACGTTAGGGAGGATGCCTTCGCCTTCCAGCTTCTCCCACCGGAGGGCTTCTGTCTTCTTCATTTTTATTTCAACCTGGGAGAGCAGAGCAAAAACAGACAATGAGCTATTGTCAAATCTAGTCACCTTGACTTGTTGCCTGCGCATGTGTAAAATAATCAGGATACTGGAAAAGCTTCACGTGACGACAACGAGCAATTCTGATAGGAGCGCATTCGTCAGAAACAGTTGAGCACAACGGGAGCTGAGCAGCACCACAATCACCAATGAGCTTATAAAAACAAGAAGCACGAACCATATGGAAAGACCAGATAGGGAATGTTTTCATTAAGGTTAGCAGAAGATTGTTGTGCAGGCTGTTCGAAATTGGAAATAGTGATGCTAGCATATGGTGATTGTTTGGGAAACGTCTAGGGTAAGGAAAAACATACATAAACATATACATATGATATGCGTTCATTTTATTCTAAGCAATTTCCCCCAGTTTAAACTGCTTGCTCAATAATATATTATAACACCGCTTTATCACCACCAAGCATCCGTTAAGACCAAGAACAGAAATACAAATGGGACCAAATTAAAATTGGGTCCAATGGAGCAGCTAAAAGCACCTTAATCAGTGATTTAGGTGGAGGCAATCAAGCTGTAAATTGAGAATGTGTGAAATAAAAAAATAAATAAAAAAAGAAAATCACACAAAACAAAGATGGATCCTTAAAGAAAAAGAAAATGTAGAGTTTCTTTTTTTTAAGGTGAGGTTGCGTTTGCCCTCTGAAGAGCAGGTGAACATTTTTACACCTTTCCTGCTTTTTGCAGCTTTGAGCGATTACCAGCGCTGACATGGATGATGACTTGTGAGGACCGGCTTTTTTTTTTTTTTTTTTTCACTCACACTTTGGGCTATGGAACATTAATCTCCTTCCCATATCTGTTGGGGCTGGGTGTAAGGGGAGGTGACAGGCAAGACAACCCCTGTGAATCCTGACGGGAATCAGCGAAGCTGCCTGACAGTGCCATTAGGACCCTGAGGGGTGGCTGGGGGAAAAGGAAAAAAAATAAAAATAAAAAATCCCACTATGCTACCCAAGAACTGCCTGCCTGTCATCGTCACAGCCATTAGAGCAGCCGGCGGCCATCCCTGGCATGTCACATATCCTGAGCTTCTTAAACTCTCACCACCCAAAATACCCCAAAAGAAGGTGGTGTTTCGGGGGGAAAGCGGGGGTGGGCTTACACAGTGTCAATGTACAAGACACTGATGTTTGGCTGTGAATTTTAAGACATCTCATTAAGTAGAAATAAATAGAGACAGGCATGGAAATTAAAAGAGGATGGATGTGATTATTTGTTTACGATGCGAAATGTTCGGCTCCAGCTCGTGGCCTTTGCCTTTCCAATTCCTTCCTCGTCCGTCCGTTCTGTCTGTTAAGGCAGCTGGTAATTGGTTCCTAGTCGTCCTGGCATAGCAAGCAAGGTCAGACGCCGCACACACTGAGGAAATGGACTCTTGTGAGGGGTCGAAACAGTCAAGTAAGCAGAAGTTACTTTAATATATGTGAGAAAAACGGCACAGAATTAAACGTCTCATGAGGAGGATTAAAACAGGATGATCTGTTTACCCGGTTTCACTTTGGGGGGGGCACACTTGCATAAAAAACAAAAAAAAGTCATGCACATAAAGTATGCTTGCATTAACAAGTACAAAAGTCCAACTTCTGACATTATAATTCACCTCGCACTTGCGATGCCTTAGGCTCTCTGTTTTTCAGAGAGGGAAAAAAAAAACCTTTTTGCCAACTCAGAATTCCATGTTGACATTTCATTTGAGACCATGTTATACTGAAAGTGAAAACCAACCCCAAGGCGCTTTATTTAAAAAAAAAGAAAGAAAAAAAGCGTTAGCTTCAAGAGTCTACAGCTTCCATCCATTTCCAAGTTCCTGTGCCGTAGAGAACCACTGACTTAGATCGAGGACTAATTACACAGCTAATACACACACAATGCACATAATTTACTGTTCACTGCCAAACGAAATCTTGATCAGTACGTACTGAAGTCTGGCAGCCTGAAGCATACTACCCTGCAATTTATATTTAATGCTTCTGGGATAATCGACAGCAAGTGGGACGAAGGCCTTAAGATTATATTTCTATAAATTCCTTAGATAAACAATTTACACTTCCATTACAGATCATCTCCCTGTACAGCTCTAAACCTTTATTGTATATATGCTAAATCAGGGAGGTTTTCGAGTCGAGCTAATTAATTTGTGCACGACGCATCGGTAAGCAACCAGACGTTAAAAATAAAAAATAATGATGTGTGTGGGGTCAGTCACCTAGAGGTCTGACGAGTGCTAGAGTTTGACGCTGACTCAATCAGTTTGTTCTGCGGGCTCTCTTGGTGTACTAAAATCTACACAAGTGCAACGTAAGGGGAAATAAAAAATAAATTAAAAAAATAATACAAAAAATAGAGCATAATGTGGTAAGACAGTTTCAAGGTCACAAGTCTGCTGCATTTTGAATATATAGAGGCATACACTTTTAAAAACTAGATTGCCTGTTGTTCATGCTTTGGTATGAAAATTAAAAACAAAAACAGAATCTAAAAAAAAAAAAAAAAAGCAACTACGTGATAAAGAAAAAAAAAAAATCAAAAGCAGTTTCAAGCTGCTTTTGTGAAACTGCATTACAATGAAGGAAGAAAGAAGATTTGGATTCCCAGCATGCGCCATGTTTGATGGCAGTGGGTCAGTGCTGAGCAATGCACCATGCCAGCATGTTTGCTAAAACCAGGTGCTCCAGAGGGGCCCAGCAGACCCGTGGACAAGTGGGGCTTTGTGAATGTTCAGGTTCAGCGTCCAGGAGTCTGTGTGTGTGTGTGTGTGTGTGTGTGCATGAGAGAGAGAGGGGAGGGGAGAGAGAGAGAGAGAGAGAGAGAAGGAGAGCGATGGGTTGCACCCCCCTCTCCTCTTCATCACGTTTAAACAGGGCCCTTGTTAGACCAGCCTATACAGACACCCATGGTATGCACTTCTTCCCACCGTTGCCATGGCACATGGTTCAGGGTGGAGGTGAGGTGAATCTGGTGGGACATTTCTCAGAGACGCATATTTAACAAGTGTGTGTGTATGTGTGTATGTGTGTGTGTGTGTGTGTGTGCGTGCTCTCACACCAAAACAATCATTTACCAGGCTTTGCAATGTGTTTGTTCGACAGAGGCTAGAAATTCAACAACTGGTCAACAAACAAAGGCTGCAAATATGCATTAAGTTTTCAGTTACTTGATGGTTCAATGAATAAATAGATAGATAAATAAATTCCACGGGTAATGTTTGCTTTTGTTGTTAAAGCTTACTACCAACATGCAGCGCCCTTTTGAGACTGACCACACTGAGAAAAACACTTAATGTAACGGTCATTAATCAAGCTCAAAACTGGTTTAACACGACACAAGACAAACGCCTGACATTTATAGCCTGAAATCTGCCACATTTCCTAATTACATGAGGCACAACATAACATCATAAACTGAATAAGATAAACAAAATTTGCAAAAAAGTCAACAAGAAAGTAGGCTTGTTTTTCGTTTATTGGTTGATTAAACCTACTTGTCTTCTGGGCATAAAGGAACGGGCTAGAAATCTGTCTATCACTGGTATATTTAATTGGGTAACATTTGCATTACGAGTGGATAACGAGTGTGCCTCTGAGGAGTAGGATACCGCAATCATATTAGCCTGTGTTTTATACCCAGCATGATGCAACCAAAATTATAAGGGTTTATTAGCACACCTCAGGCCAGCATTAGCTGCTACACATATGCAAGATGGCGCACCACATGTCCTGCGTTTGTTCTGTGGGTTGAAGGAACAAGACTAACAAATGGCGGGGGAAGTCCAACATAAAAAGGTTTCACATGTCCTTAAATTGTTTGAACACAATCCCATATACGAAATGATTAGATCATGATTTTAAAAGAAAAAAAAGACAACAAAAGACAGGTAGGTGTATGCCTTCCTAAACGCATGTTCTCATAAAGTTATCTTTCACATTAGTACAATCACAAATACTTTCAAATTATAGCAACAGATTCGAATGCCAGGAGCTGATTTCAGCCCTCACCTACACAGTTTCCTGTCAAGAGGTAACACTGAACCTAGCTGAAACCAATACTTTCAATGACGGCCAGTTCCAAGTATGAAAATCATTCCACATGCTCCCTGAACTACTCCTTCACAAGTTGATTCCTGAAATATGACCTGGTCATTCATTATATTCAGGTCGTCAGCTGACTTCATTTTATTGCCACATAACGTTGCCGAGTCTAAACCTGACCAAGTGAAGCAAACTCAGATCATAACACGGACTCCAGAGGCTTGTACAGTGGGCACTATGAATGATGCGTGCACGGCTACCTGTAGTTAGCTAAACTCACACCACATGACATTTTTCCACTGCTCCAATGTGCAATCATTATTCTTCCAAGCAAATTAAACAAAAAACGGCATTTCCTTTCTTATTAGTGGGACAATGGTGGCTCAGCGGTAGGTTTCTCATCTACCATGCGAAGGCCCGGGTTCGATTCCCAGACAATGCCCAAACCTCAGCCACTGGATGTATTGCCGGACCCAAGACCGGATAAAATGGGATGGTTACATCATAAAGAGGACCAATAAGAGATTTTCTTATAGCCACACAGCTGTTTAGTCTCAATCCTGTCAGTTCTCATTACATTGTGCATGTGGAAATGCTCCTACTTTTATTATTGAACATCGCTGTGATTTCTACTAATTTGTTTTTACACTACAACTTCAAGCGATCTCCGATCACGATCAATTACAATTTTTTTTTCCTGACCACATTTCCTTCATGTAGTTCATCAGCTTTATCCTTAACTTCCAAGATTTTAACAGCTGTAATTTCAGCAAAATCTCCTTTGTTGCATTCTAGTAAATTTCAATATTTTTAAACACAGTAACGTCAACTCCAGGATCTTCTGTCATGGTAGTTTATGAAATGAGAAGCTTCTCCCTGCACGCATTAGGGTTAAAAGAATTGTTGCCAGCTGAATCATATTACTCACTCATCGTCTATACCGCTTTATCCTGTATTCAGGGTAGCGGGGGGCCTGGAGCCTATCCCAGGAGGCTTAGGGCACAGGGCTGCGTACACCCTGGACAGGGTGCCAATCCATCACAGGGCAAGCACACATACTCATTCACACGCTATGGGCAATTTGGGAACGGCAATTAGCCTAATTTGCACGTCTTTAGACTGTGGGAGGAAACTGGAGTACCCGGAGGAAACCCATCAAGCACGGGAAGAACATGCAAACTTTATGCACACAGAGACAAGAACGAGTCTGGCCGGGAATCGAACCCGGACCCTGGAGGTGCAAGGCAACAGTGCTAACCACTAAGCCGTTTGAATCATACAAATCATTTTCCATTTCCATTAATTATCCAATGAATGGTTCATAAGTATTTGCTTATGGCATACCTTGGTGGAGAAGACCCTGTATGTGCTCTGCTCAGGAACCACAGGATGTAGAAGGTTGATATGTAGGCAGTAATCCTCACCAGATGGTAGTTTCACCACTGCTTTTAACTGTAGAGGGCAAAAAAACAAAAGTCACATTTTGCTTTTATTACGTCAGACTGACTTACAATATATACACTACCGCTCAAAACTAACTCCATTGTCGTTCCTGATTTTTGTTTCTTTATTCTATGTAAAGCAATGCTGAAGGCGTTCAAAAAGTTTTTAAAAAATAATGCAATAAACCTTTTTAATGTAACCAGTTAATGTTAAGATGTATCTGCTACTCATGATCTGTGAAGCCTTCATAACAACTCTAAGCTGAGGTGATGTTTGTTGATTGGTGATTTCTGAGGCTGGTAACTCTAAATGAACTTCTCCTTTGCAGTAGAGGTAAGTTTGGGTCTTGCTTTCCTGTGAAGGTCTTCATGAGAGACAGTTTCATCATGGTGCTTGATTGGTTTTGCAAACACACTGTACAATACTGTTCTTGCAGGAACTGTTCCAGAAAAGCTGACCACTGTGTATTAAAATAACAACTGACTGTTGTTGTTATTACTTAATTACCCAATTCCATATGTTTTATTTCATAGTTTTGAAATCCCCAGTGTTGTAGAATGTAGAAAATAAATCACTGAACAAAAAAACAAAATTTGGCAAGTGATCCCAAACTTTTAAGCCGTAGTGTAGATTATTTAAAAACACTTGTTAGCTGATTTGGATGAATGAATTGAAGATCAAGACTCTAATTGATGCAACACAGGCAGAAAACCTAATACGGACATGTGGTGAAATCCTAACAGTATTTGCTGATGAGAGATGTTCCTGTCAATAAGATTTTACAGATCTGAAAAAAATACGTAGACCAACACAACCGTGTTCTGCTAAGGCTTCGCTGCAGGTCTGGGGAGGAAGAAGCCAAGGGGGGTTATGTTTGATGCCCTAGAGTGAATCACACAGGAAAGCAGGAAGAAATGGAAGCCCCCAGCCCTGAAACTTATCCTAAGGCTTAGCTTTGAGGTTTGCTTCAACTCCATGTCTCCTGATCATGCCTCTTCTCTCTCTCTCCTCATCCTCCACTCCCAGCACATATTCAGAGTTTGTGCGCTTTAGAGGAAGAAGCTTTGAGCTGGCGGGGCCTCCTCATTAATGCCGCGCAGACTGCTGGTATATCCCGGCGGGAGCCGTGAAAACAGCCCGCAGGCAGGTTCCCCTGATAGCGCTGCATCCATATTTTATCTCATCTCAAACTCGTTTGCAACCAAATTATTACACTATACTCGCATTATCCGTAATTAATTTATAGGATCCACATCAAACCGCAGATGAAACTTTGATTTCACTTTTATTGGGGAGAAAACGATAAGATAAGATCCAGAGGAAGAAGGAGTAGTGCTGTATAGATTCCACTCTTCTATCTCTCTTATTCAGGGATGCTTCGTTGAAGGACATGAGCAGTTTTGTGAGGTGGCATGTTAGCCACTGTGACAACATGTGACATGTTTGTTCAACTGTGTTTTTAATTTAATTAAAAATAAATCACTACTAGATGAAATGTCTGCAAACATCATGATTAAGAAAAAAAAAAAACGAATGCAAAACATGAAAGACCAGGTTGCTACCTCCTTTTCCTGGAATGAGACGCTAACATCTTCTTTCTTGATGTTTTTTACCATTAGGGTGATGGTAACTTGAGATTCTGTCTGGTACCAGTCATGTCTGAGGAGGCGAGAGGGAAAAGTTGAGCAACCTAATGCTAACCCACTATGGCTTTAGTAGCACTCTGACTCAAATGATCAGAAAGACGATTTTATTAAAGTATTCGCTTGACACCGAGGCCGTGTTTCATTGCATCACAGAGCATTATGTGGTATAACAATGCATCGGTCAATAATTCTCTTTGCACTTACTTGACATGTGGAGCTGCAGTTTGCTGTTCATGTCGAGTACGCATTGCACATGAAAGAAACGGGAAAGACAAACAAAGTCACAGATCAATGAAAATACACCAGAAAATAGCTCCGATATTGATAACCACACAGTATCTAATGTCTGGTGAAGTGGCTTCATTTAACGTGAGCAACAGTGCCCCCAACTGGAGAAAAAGTATATTCAAGACACAAAGACGGCTCCCCTAGGTGAAAGGAGTGTCTTGGACGGCTCACAGTACATCCGCTCGTTTGCATGTAATTTCATTACATAAAAAAAAAAGAAAAAAAAAAGAAAAGATATTTCTCCCATTAACTGAGCAGGACGTGAGATGAAAGTTCACACCGTGACGGACATAACCCGGATCAAAGAGTGTGCAATCTCTATGTTAATGTCAGTCATGTGTTCATGTTATCTTCATTCACTCGCAATATTAATGGCTGTAGTAATTACATGGGACGGCGTGAGAGCGTACGTACCGCATTTGAGGTTCCATTTTGGTTTTGTGCTGTTACAAAGGAAGCAGAAAGATCAAGGCATCAATTAGATAAACCATCAGTAGACTCGCGCTAAATATAAAACTCACTGGCGACAAGCCATCACGCTGCATCTGAATGCAAATAAAATACCTAATTAAACCATAACCATTTTCCACATTGTAGGCCCCCTTTATGAAATAAATTGCATCAGAAGCATACAGAATTATGACACAAAAACATACATTTTGGAGAGACACAAATTTCAAACCTCGCTATCTCGCAACCATTCACGCAAACGTTTTAACCGCCGTAACCGGTCTCCTTATAACAAACTTCAAGTATATTACTTCACTGGAAATAATTCTATAGTTTGCGAGCTGTTTACCATTTCGAGTGCAGTTTGCGGCAGCATAAATACGAGTCTAAGAGGTCTTTTTCTCCAAGTATTAAGCTGTTATGTCTCATAAATTATTGAATATTTTCATAAACAGTATGAGATGGAGCTTGCGAGCATCCGACGGCACATTAATGACACTTAAAATGAGGTCGCATTTCAAAAGGGGGGGGGGGAGGGGGTGTAGCGAGGAGAGATGTGCAGAGGGGGGAAAAAAAATCTCTAGTTTTGAGTTCTCTCTATTTTTGTTCTATATGGAAGAGCCAGAAGCTGCCAAAAAAAGAAAAAGAAAAGAAAGAAAACTAAAGAGCAGACAGATGGTAAATGTCCCTTACGACATAAAAGGAATGTGTAACGCTTTACAATAAAGCATCATTTCAATACAGAAAGGAGGAAGACGGCCTTGATCAGTCTAGACGTTACACACAATAAAATCCTTCTGCAAAGGGCAAAGTGCTAAAGAACACAAATCTTTTTTTTTGGTGACAGATTTTAATTCAACCCTTGGAAATATGACTTATGAGAACTTTGTGCAGAACTGACAGTGACAGCCATGGAACAGCATGCTGCTTGATTCTTAAATCAGCTAAAAAAGCCAAAGAGTGATGCTGCTTTTAAAAACAACCATGCTGCTCTCAGCGTGTGCTGCACAGTGTTATTCTAAAAGACACACACACACACACACACACACACGCACACACGCACGCACGCTTCTGCTGGTGGCAAGTTCAACAGGGCTGTTTATCATGTATATCAGTGCATTAACAGTTATTTGTTGCCCTCGGGCATTCGTTTCAGCATGCTGGGTCTAAGAATAGGCCCTGTTTGAAATATTGTGAGAGTGAGCGAGCTGCTAATGGAGATCACGGGTCAATAAGCTTACTTTTGACATGCACGTTTAACTAAGGGTCATTACGATGCAGCACCCACTGAATCCATACTAATATTTACTCTGCCAGCTGTGCTCAAGTCTACTTTCAGAGATCTACAAGGCTTAAAAAAAAAAATCATCTGAATATCAGAGTTAAGCACATTGGATTACTGTGGAAAAAATGAAAGGAAAAAAAAGGGAGAGATAATTACAGTTAATTATCATGAGGACGATTTCTGAACAAAAAAACACGATGCTACAAATGTCCAAATGAAGGACAACTCAAATTTAAAGAAAAAAATATTTCTATATGGTGTTCATCGCCTTTTTAAATATATTTTACTAAACAGATGAGGCTGCATATTCATACAATTCTGCAAAGTAATTCCATTGTAACAATCATTTTAAAAAGGCTTATTAACTCATGTGTGTCCCTGGAGATAAACTATACGCCGATCATCTAAAATATTTGGCCCAGCGCTGTGTAGGTTTCCCTTGTGCCACCCGGGGCAGCTCTGGCCCCTCGGGGGAAACGACTCCACAAGACCTCTGGGGGTTTGCTGTGGTGTCTGTCACTGGGACATTAGCAGCAGATCTTTAGGGTGCTGTGAGATCATGCACAAAAACTCCTCAGACATTAACCCAAGCTCTGAATACAGGATAAAGCGATATAGACGATGAGTGAGTTCATCATTTCTGAGAAAAATTATGTTAGAGGAATATTTTTATATAATACATTTATCCAACCGAACTCTGGGATGCACATACTACTTCATAAACAAACAAACAGGAGCAAGTTAGCCCTCAAACACTGACTATTTTTGTAGCTTTTTCAACAAGCTATTCCCTTTTGTGTTGAAAAGATGGTTGTGGTTTGTATGACTGTGTGATCATGTCTCCTATAAATGGGGGGGGACTGATCTCGGCTCAAATATCTTCACCCTTACTTCAAAAACATCGCAGACTGCCCCGACTGATGGGCTGTGCACTACGATGGTCAGCTAATGAGTGTGTGGCATGGGAAGCAAGCAAGAATATTAAGATATTGATGCATGTCAGTGTGCTTCCAACTTGTCCAGAAACCTTTTATTTTCAAACTGTTGCTTTTTTTTTGTTTCACTGACTCGCATTCAATCAGCAGGAAGCCTAATGCCCACACTGCCTCGTGAGAATTGCCAAAAGAAAGATGGGAGGGAAAGGAAAAAAAAAAAAAAAAAAAGCTGCTGCAGGCGAATAAATGAGCTACGGCCCAGTGGCAATCTGAGCCACGGTAGTGGGAAACCTCTGCTCCATCATATCAAACAGAACAAAGTCACACAGGGCAAATTTGCAGTAAAAATACTTCAGAGTTAGAAACAAGCTCTATAAACTCTTGCCTACGTTATTCAGCCGGATGGCTAAGCCACTGCTGAGTTATCTATAACATAAGAGGGATGGGAATCAACAGTCGCCACCTGATACGATGTCATCACGATACCAAGGTGCTGATTCTATTTATATTGTGATTCTGTATTATAGTATTATAGACAAGATGAATAATATTACATTTGTTGTCACCTTTGAGTTTATTTCTTCTGAAACATACACTATAAGCGTAACGTAATCTTGCCCACCATTTCTAAAAATCTGTCTAGGAGAACGATGTCATGGGTGATCGATAAAAAAATGTTTTTTTGATTTGTAATTTGATTAACTAGTAGCGGACAGTTCCCTCACATCGCTCTTGCACCTGTTTATTCTAACTGTAAGAGTAGTTTACTGAAAGGCAGCAGATGCCACAAACGCCATTTGTCGTAAAAAGGAGAAGGGCGTACTAACGGCCGGTGATGCTCTGAAGAGAAGTGCAGTTTTCTGCACGGTGAGCGACTGGGTGAAAGAGGCTACAGAGAGCAAGAGAAGCGTTCTCTGAAGCTGTGGCACGACGGATATTACAACACAGGCCAGATACACACCCTTTTCTCGTTGTTTAAATGTTCTTTAACTTTTGTAGCAGCTTCGAATTCTATGAAAGAAAGCAGCAAATATGCCGTGTTGTTAACTACCAGACTACATGTAACATCCTTTTGTGCTATGGTAGCTAGCAAGACAGACTAACTTTAGCTACTGTTAGACCACAAATTTTCATGCATTTACCCCGCAGATATGAATATTCAAAAGCATATTTAGAGAATGCAGCATGTGGAAGAGAGAGAGAGAGAGAGAGAGAGAGAGAGAGAGAGAGAGAGAGAGAGAGAGAGCATGAGAAATCCAACTTATTAAACCCTCCCCACCACCTACCATACTGGTAAGCAATATGTAACTTCTGCTGTAAATATACTACAGTATATATAGTATAGTATTTTAATTAAATATTAAAGATCAAGCATAATTAACATCTTTTAATTTAATTTAAACCAGTGTTTTTCGTCTGTTCGTCAGGTCAAAACTGACCTGAGAGAAACAGACTGGAAGGGGAGCACATGGATGCATGTCTGGGAATATCCATAAATGGACCAGCACCAGAGGCGTTGGAGCTCTTCTTTAAAAAGTCCAGAAAAATTAAATGACGAACAGTGCCATTTTTGTACAAGAAACAGTGTTTGGTTCATAATTTTCTTGACATACGAGTAGATTTAGGGGAGGGTAAGTAGGTTGAAATGAATGGAAATATCAATTAAATCAAAACATTGTAATTTCTGGTTTGTTGTATGTGGAAGTGCTGGCTGGTAAGGCTAGACTGTTCGTACCATGTATATTTTTTAAAAGAAGAAATTAGGAAAAATGAGCAAATAAGAAATCTAATCAGATTCTTTGCAAAACCAGTGCTTTTAAGGTGTTTAAAAATGAATAAGGAGTTAGTCTAAACTTACTTGCCATTTTCTCTTCACAATTCTTGATCCAGGTTGGAAAGCCTTCATTAGCACCTGCGAAAATATAAACTATATGCGTACCTTGGAACAAAGATCATGCACACCATCATATACGAGGCTCAAATGAGAAACAAAAATTACCACATTGTTTAACAGGAAAGTGTACTGGACATGGCAAGTTTTTGTATTTGGGGAACAGAGCTAAATTGTTGCTGGGAGATATAAACAACCAAAAAGAACTTGACATCAAGAGGAATACTTGAGCCAGCATCAACTCTGGTTCATTTTGGTACTCTCCATATGGCTGAAATCCCCTTACAAAATTTTTTTTCAATCCATTTAAAAATGTGATACAAACTACAGACGGACAGACAGTCTGAGGACACGATGCTTTCGACATAACTCTGAGCACGGGAATAAAAACAAGTTTAATACAAATTTCTGTTTTGAATATACAATTATTACAAATACCGTTCCAAATGCGTTTGGGTCTGTAACACTGAGATAATGATTTACAGTTTATTTTATTTAACCTAGGGTTGGAAATTTCACACAGGTGTCTTAACCGATCATTGAAAATATTAGCAATCTATAATCAATTCATAATGAATTATTAATGATAAGATGAAGGGGAAATGTGCTTCTGGTTAAGTTTTATTTAGACAATTCAAGTGGCACAGTCCAGTGCATCTCATACACTCATTAATATTAACACAGTATGGTTTGGTGTTAATATGGTTATAGAAACAATATCCCGGGCCTCCGAGTGGCGCAGTGGTAAAGCGCTCGCCCCATCATCCGGGGAGTGATGCTGTTTTCCTCTCATAGCCGGAGGCACAGAGAGAGCTGATTGGCCGAGCTCTCTCAGGGGGGGGAGGGATGAGAGGTACTTGCGCTCCCACAATAATCACAGCTCTACAGCCAATCAGGGGCGTCTGTGAGCTCGCGCATGCAGAAGGAGCGGCTAGCGCTTTCCTCCGAGTGTGTTACTCCGCCCCTAATGGTGCGTGAGCAAGCAGTTCGAAAAGATGCACTTTTTCCAGTCATGAAAATATTAGTTTTGGAAAAGTCATTTTAATAATTATGAACACTCCGCCATAAAAAAAAAAAAAAGGAATCTTGGAGACGCAACTTCTCAAACAGGTTATTAGCAAGCATGCAAGGAGTCTGGATGGCAAGTCTAGCTCTTAGCTAGCATTATATTACAGCTGGGCTGTAGTGATTACCAATACAGCCAAAACAAACCTTTTTTGGTCGATATACAGAGTGCCCCCGCCTAAAAAACAAACAAACAAAAAAACGGACTCGTAGTGCAACAACATAGCCGAATCCTGCTCAAATTACCTCAAATTTTATTGAGATTTGTAAAAAGTTATGTTTTACTTCGCTGTTAAAATGGCCACCTTACTTTACACCTTGTGATTTTCTTCTATTATAAGCCCCCCCCCCCTCACCAGAAGCCTAGAAGAAGTCAAGCAGAGACCCATTGAAGCAAATTGACCATTTGTGAAGCTTTGTGAAATAAGTTATAAAAACGTTAGAATTTTTTTAATGGAATTTTGATAATCTTTTTTTTTTATTTTTCATCATGAAGACTATTTGAGTTTGTGTGCCTCAGGACATGCACTGTAATGGGTCAGATATTCCTTTTTCAAATGATGTAAAAAAAAATTGGAACACCCTGTATTTTTGAATCAATCAAAATCTTAAAAGCAATGAATCGATTATTGATTAGATCATTAATATCAAGATATTACTTACGGAAAAATAAATTTGCTTCAGGTAGCTGATTACTCACTAACGACGATGTTTTGGTTTTGGCTTCAAGCACAACTTGACTCACCTTCAAGTCCTTTTCCAGCTGTGAAAGCCTGGTGTGCGGCACTGATGTTGTTCAGATGATATTCTGCAATTCTGTAAACAAAATGTATGAGCAGATACTGAAATGGAATCAAGATACTGTAGCCAAATAAGTCCAACGTTGTAGCAATTGCATCTATAGCTTCGTGTGGTTTAGGCCAAACGAAAGCATAGGGCTGTCTTTCTACGTATATGGAGGCTTTGTAGGACAATTAATATTTAAACATGAGCGAATAATAGGCCACAATTTGAATAACCTGGAAAGGGAATAACAATTTAAAAAGCCTGTGTAAAAGTGACTATTTCCTATTACTGAATAATCAGCACTCAGTTCTGTTCAAATTTATTTGTATAGCACTTAGACTCAGTCACAATAGAAGCTTTACAGAAATGTGTGCGCGCAGTATGCAGCATTTAACAAACTGCCATAGAGTGAATATGGGTGATTATATTGTAAAGAAACTAACCCTGTCCTCAGAAATGCCAGGGCCATACCAGGCTGGAGCTGCTGTGCTTTCTTAGCGTCATCAACTGCTCCTAAAGAAACAATTAAAGTTAAAATATAATATTAAACATGTCAATATCCTGGGAGACATGGGTCAAGCATGTTTTTGGGGAAAAGGCTAGGTTTTTTTTCCCTTTGTTTGTTTATCTGCATGTTTGTAAGACTCAGAGTGGAGGAAAATAATCATTATTTTCAAATGTCTTTTGCAAAAACAAAGTTTCACGTGCTCTTTTTTTCCAAGCACTATAATAATACGATGGATGTGTAAATGCTTCCGAATCACACCATCTGCCGTGCTACACAAACCAGCCAATTTGACTAATTTGACTAATCAGTGGTTGGCACCAATTTAAAAAAAACGACCTGCATCTCTCTGCTCAGGTCACATGGACAGGAACCAAATTGATCATGGGGTAAAATACAATACACTTATTGGACGTAAAAGCAACAATAAGTGCGAGCAGACTTCTTTTATTAAACCAAGCCAAGGTACAACATGCAGGGAAAGGGACTACAAAATGGTGAATGACAAAACAGACCACAAACATGATCGGAAAAGGTGCTACAGACGTATTCACAGTTGCTTGTGCATATAATTTTAACCTGCTTGCTTTAATATTAAAAAAATAAAAATAAACCTCACAATTTAATTAAATAAATTAAGAGAGTAGAGGAGACCATTTTAATATTAAGCTAAATGGTGGACCTTTTCTTTTAGATGGAATCCTTTTACAATTTAGTTGTCTAAGGCTTACATGGCAAACATTTACTGTTGTTGTGATGCTCAAAGTGTTTGCTCATGCCTGACCACTGACTGATGGAGAAGAGAGCAAAATAAACGAGTAAATAACAAGAAATTAAACAAAAAGTAAAATTTCTTTTAGTGTAAATAGTAGTGAATTTAATTAACTATAATAGTTCAACGTTAAATATATACTTGTCGAATCAACACAAAAAATATTAATCAACTTAAGAGAACCTAATTAATTCTCCAGTTACAGAATGTTTGCAAGCCCTGTGAGGTGAAATGTGAGATGGAGGAAGAGGGGGCGGGGCTTTCAGTCAGTGTCAGGTAATATCAAAGCATTCAAAACACCTGTGCAAATCATTTCAGACTCATGTGTCACCTGCCTCATCTCTTCTACTCATTAGGTGGGAAAAAAACCAAACTGTTCTTTTGGTGCGTTTTTTAACAATTTAACAACGGTATTTCGATGTTAAAACTACAGGAATCAAACTGTTTAAAGGTTGTCAGGTAGCTTAGCACAGACAGGTCTAAATAAAAAATATATATAACAAAAATAAACATCACTGGATATTGTGGCAGAGTAACACTGCAGTGATACGGCAGAAACCTAACTTAAAGCTCACTTTTTTTCTGATGCAACAATGAAAACATAGTGGAGTCACTTCTTTGTAAAGTATATCTAGACATAGTGAAGCAGCTAGTTACGCGTCTCAGCAGTCATCCTGAAATATTACAACTGCATCCTCTCATCTAACACATAAGCATAAATAAGCACGGCACAGATATACTTGCCAGTCTACTGAAGTGTACTTCAACATCCGGTACATACCCACTACAGAGTAGACTGAGAATAAAAACTGGAATCACACGCTTGCAAATGGTAGATTGGTGTGATAAATGAGTGTGAGTCCACCACAAGTTTCTTGGCTAGTTTTATTTAAGTTGCGTACGTGAATTCCTTTAATACAAAAAACAGAAGCTAAAACTAAAACAAACTGTGTAATGTGCAAAGTTGGGTGATTATTTTTCCTTTGGCCGTTAAAATGAAGCAATACAATCAATACACATATACATGATAACAAAAACACATTACAACCTTCAAAGCTTCAATAATCAACTTACATTCTGCAGAATGTTTGACGAATGTACTGATAAAGTGGTCACAGGAGCTTCATAATAAAGAAAGATAACACACACATGCAAGCACTTACTGGTATAGTCTTTGAGCAGGATGTGTGCATACGCTCGTTGACACAGCCATTCTGCGTTATCAGCCGTATCACCCAAGGCCTCATTCAGCTCCTGTTAACAAAAAACAAGAAAATATCATGATAAATTACAGACAATAGACAAAAAGACAATATGAACTTTAATTAACCAGTGCTGTAAGGCTGTATTTGTGTTAATAGTATGACTTAACTTGCATACTGACATTCAGAAAGAAATGAGATGATAGAAATATTACTGCTGCATGATATGCACCAAAATAACAGATTTTTTTTTAATTACTACACACTGCAACTGTGATATGGGTAGTAATAGGACGATATTGTGGTAGTTTTTTTCTTTTTTTACTTTTCCTTTAAAGATGCCAGCACAGCATTATAATCAAAACACCCACAGAAAACTTATTTCGGGATGCTCACAGAGCAAATCAATAATGGATTTTGGTGAATTACTCATTTCGATTTGGCAGTAGAGAAGGGGGAAAATAATTTCGGTTACATACTGCAATTCTTTCATGTAAAAATTTTTGTAAAGCCACACTGACTCCCAAATATATTTTTTAAATTAATTTTTAATTTCTGCATGTTTGTATGGTAAAATGTTGTGTGGTAAAATGTTGCTGTTCTACTATAAACCTACAGGGGGTGCACACTAAACTTTTTACATCTTGTCAGACAGCACATTACAGGTAGGAGCAAATTATTTGCTGCATTTGGGGTATTTTTTGTTTGTAACAACAACAACAAAAATGTAATAAAAAAATTTAAAGAACCAAGATATTTATAGAGTCACAATACAAATCGAAACAGCGCCTAGGTATCGAAGACCCCACTCCAACCATGCCTACACAACAGACCATTATTTCTATTTATATACAGTATAATGCTCTCCATTATACTCAGTCAGAAGTGATGTGGCTACACGTTAACACAGAAAATGCCCTGACAATCTCCACTCAAAGAAAAAAAAAAAAAAAAAAAAAGAGGAAAGTATAGAAATCTTTATTTTATTAAAATATACAAATATATGCAGTCTTGTATGAGAAGATTGTAATTAGCACACACTGGCATGTCAAAATAAAAGCCAGTTGACCATCTTAAAGAAGGCCCTTAATTATAAACAGCAAACATTTGATTCTGTGTAACTTGCTTGGTTTATGTTATACATATTTCATATGCGTCAGTCAATCACTGTCATATAATAATATAAGTGCTAATAAAAAGACATTTATTGAATAAAGGGCTTGGCCTCTTTAAAATCAGCACTACTCAGCAGTACACTCATAGAACACAAATTGTGAAAACTCCCATGTAGTTTTTAAAATCAATATAATACACAAATTGACATATTTTAATCTAGCCATGCATTAAACAAGGTGCTGCAGAAAGAACAAAGGGACTTGTCTTCTCCAAATCACCACGACTCTGTAGTACACTCATGGAAGTTCAAAAAAAATCAAAAGTTTTGTGTTGTCAGAGAAATAATCAAAAATATACGTGCAAAATTTTGCCACTGTACCTGAAAAACTTTCTAAGAGAAACACTGGTGATAATTTCGTATTGCGTAATACCTGTTGATTCCTATCCCTATTTAGCGAACTTCTAGGATGCAGAGGCTAATATGGCAGCAGTAGTAAAAGTAGTAGTAATATTATTATTATTATTATTGACTAAACTGACAACAAAAGTGAATAATAAATGATCCAATGTCATCACTAACAACCCAATATCTCTATTTCTTTCCACCTCAAAAAAAAAAAAAGTCTTAAAACTATTAACCAGATTAAGACTATTTTGGCCCCTTTTTAACGAACAAGCATGATAAGCCAATTAATAGTCAGGTGTATTTGTGGGCGCTATCTAGATTTCAACATTTATTGCTGTTAAACCCTAGACAGTAAAAAAAAAAAGATCAGAATCTAGCTGTTTTTTTTTTCTTATCCCTTACTAGTCCCGGAAAAAACACATATCTGTAAGTAAATGTGATATCACATTTAATTCCTACCTCAGTACTTACTTTATAGATGTTCAGTTTGTTTTGTGTCTTGAGGCGAATATAAAGTTGTACGATACTAACTGCCTAGCATATCTAACACTTATATGTTATAACATATCATATTATATGTTGTAGCAGCTAACTAAAACGTGCTGAACACTGAACAAAATGCGCTTGTTTGCAAAATTTTTTGAATTGAGTTACAAGTAAATGTATAGGGTTGTAAGTAAATGTATGACCATATTTATGTTAATAAAAAGGAGAACATGTTATTACTTTAGTTTTATGTTGCTTTCTTCAGTAAACATCTGAAATTAAGTGAGCTGCTTCCTGGGTGGTTGATTGAAGCAAGGTGTTAACCTTCTGTCAAACCAAAATCAGCCTACCTCAATGACTAGCAAGGACAGAATACAGTAGTACAAGATTGTAAAGTGCATGGAATGATGAAATGATAAAATAAATAATTTAAAACCTTGTATTTTTTGTTCAAAAATAGTTTTAAATAAATGTTCAATTAAGTCAAGCAATTCCAAACCTTTCCCCCCTCCCCTCAGAAAAAGTTTTCCCTATTGTGTCTGCCAAATGTCCTTGCAGGGCATCACTTTTATATAAACACATTGTATGGGGTGTTATTCTGCTAACAGCACAGTGATTTGCAGTTTGAAGGTTCTTTACAGGGCTACAAGTAGTGAGTTTTTACACGTTATAGTTTTATTGTAGTGGAATGTCTGAGAGACAAGTTAGTTCCTGTTCTCACTCATGTTACATAAACCCTCATTCGCTCCCCCTCATCTCCCTTTGCTCCCCCGCCTCCCCACTTGATCAAAACTCTGTCTCATAAATCAGATTTTGTTTTAGCATAGAAACTGGTCCTCCATCTCTGTCCTGAAGACTTTCCTGTGCTGATCAATTTTACCACATCAGAAATGTAAAAAAAAAAAAAAATGAAAAAACGGGCTAACATTAACCTATAGTTCATGAGACTACAACAATGTGCTATGCTGCTCCATAAAAATAACACACCTTACTGATTAGATAACAAGAGCTAATTTATTTTACTGATGTTCTATACGATTACGTGTAAATATAAAAAAATTAAAATGCACAACGTGCAGTAAAATAAATAAATACAGAAATAAATAAAATATCACAACCATGGGCAAATCGCTGAATAAAACACTCACTGTTACTTAGAATCGGGCGGCCTCGCACCTCCCAATAGTGGATGTTTGTTTTATTACAGCATTCTTCCAATTATTTAATTCTGTTTGATCCTTCAGATTTGAGAATTCAAATCACTGTTGAGACTGCGGTATAAAGTTTTCTGACCTTGCAGTCAGAAAATTGGATGACGGAAAAAATAAGGCACAGTCAAGACAAGAATATAATTACAAAGTAGGCGCTTTTACCAAATAATTGTACAAGATCATTATGAGTGAAACCAGTGTATATTGTTACAGCAGTTTCCAGTATTAGAACAGCACAACCTTGACAAAGCTAGTCCTATGAGCAGTGCTGTATGAAGAATACTCTGGACCCAAGCCACTTTAGTAAACCCCAAATGACCTTGAAATGTTGTTTGGTGAAGAGCTGCTTAAATGTCTTAAATGTATACATTAGGTTATGTGTCACAATTCTAAAAGATATACATTCATTCATTCATCTTCTATACCTCTTATCCTGTGGCACTGACATGCGCTGACATCATTAGCTACTCATTTCGGTTAAATCTAGTGATTTTATTTTGCAATTTATGTATTGTTATACTGATTGCAAAATCAACTCTTTCTTTCGTCTTTATGTTTGCATTTGAGGTGGTGAAATGTTTCCCTTTAATCCAAATTATTTTTACTAGACACATATTAAACATTAATATTGAATTGTAATATTTCTTAAATTCTGATACTTACAGAATCGCAATACAAATCAAATCTGCACCTAGGTATCGTGATAATATTGTATAATCCGGTCCCTGCTGATTCTCGTCCCTATTAGCTTCAGCATAGCATACAAAGTTCTATTTAGACAGCGTTATAGCGATACAGGGGGGTGCTTTGTAAAAGTGCGGAAAAGCTGATGACGTGGTACAGTAAGGTCACGGATACAACAATTACTTTTAAACTAGGGCTGCAACAACAAATCGATAAAATCGATAAAAATCGATTACTATAAGAGTTGGCAACGAATTTCATAATCGATTCGTTGTGTCGCGAGACATTTGCTTATTTAAAAAAAAAACTTTAGTTGAGCGCGGAGCGGAGTGAACACAGCGGAGTGCTAGCAGAGTTCGGCGCCTCAGACAGGGCGGAGCAAAAAAATAAAAAATACGAGCAGAGGTAGAGGAAAGATACATAGCGGAGGTTGCTGGGTCTTAGTGCGCATCTCTTACTGGTATAATCAACATCTGTGCACGCGTGTACTGTTTACTATAACACGGTAACCACGTGTGTGCGCGTAAAACATTTTATTTTGTGTCTGTATGCGTGTGTGTACGGCGCGCATGTAGAGCAAAGGCAAGTCTCATTAAAGACGTTAAAAATGCATTTTCTCTCTCTGCTCAAGGCTTAGGCTGCTCTTTGCCTGCTGTGTGTGTGTGTGTGTGTGTGTGTGTGTGTGTGTGTCTGTGCGTCAGCGTCATTGGACACCGTGCCTCACACACACAGACCCCTCCTACTTTCACCTTCACAGACACACACACACTCTTTCTCTCTGCTTTTCACCCAAACAATGCTCTTTCGCGAAGATAAAGTGCAGGTTAATTTGTTTTATTTTTACTTTACAGAAGTGATTCAGTTAGTGTGTTTTTAAAAATCCTCTGGGTGATGTATGCTTTTTGGACATCCAATTTTTCTCAAGCAGCTAAATTACTGACAGGTTTTAAAGTATTAAAAACTATTAAAAGTATTAAGAATTAAATTTTTAAGCATAAAAAGTCATGTTGACTTCACCACTCCCCCCCCCCTCTCCCAAATCTTTCCATCTCTTTCCAGAGTTTGTGTCTCCTTTTAGAAGATTGAGTGAGTTTCTGCGTGTTTCCATTCAGCCAACAAGCGCATTTCTTTTGTAAAACATAAATTAAGAACCACTTTCCCTTCAAACCGGAACCCTTTCAAGAAGATTTGCGATATCCGTGTTGTTATTGTTCCTTAATGCCAGCTAATGGCGGCCATATTTCATGCTTTTATCAAAGACGAAAAATGTGCTCGGCAATAAAAACAAGCCATAAAACACGGCAGGTGCAGCAGAAAGGCAGCGAGTAGAGACATTTCTGATGGACAGATTTTTTACAGATGACATTTCATAACGGCCAGAGCCAATTCTCAGCCGACGCCGAACCATTCATCAGGACAACAATGCCCGGCCAGCATAATTACTTATCTGAATAATGGGTTTCCATCACTTTAATACATAATTTCTTTGTCAACGCTGACAATGTTCCATGCGGAGAAGGTTGGAGATAGGTGATGATTGAGCGGACGGCGCAGGGGTTGGAGGAAATGCAGAAACGGGATAAGTTGAGAGAATGAAGGAGGAGGGAAAATGGATGCCGGGGGGAGAAAAGAAGAGAGGGAGGAGGAGGACGAAGAGCC